>PVLA01004656.1:0-169402 GCA_004027455.1 Hydrochoerus hydrochaeris | reverse complement strand
TGAAAATAACAGGATATAGTATGGTAATCATCCTTAATTTCCTATTAACTTAATCTAAAGCTCTGTAAAACCTACACTGTTTTACCATGACTGATCATAATCAAATCTGGTTTGTTGGATCGCTGTTTTGTATTGATAGATTTTATTCAAAGCTGTTATGATTGATAGTATCAAGTCTGAGAGTATAGGCAACTGCACTGAAGATGACAAGATCCACTAGAATATCCACTCTGGTTTGATTATTACCTGCCTTTGAAGTTTTATACTGTCTACAATGTTTTATTTTTACTAATACTGTTATGTACTGCTATATTCAATTATACTGCTGTATTCAAACATGTCTGATGATACAGACAATTCTATTGAAGATAATAAGAAACAACACAGTAATTATTGTAGATCACCTTGTACTGCGGTTTTATACGACTTTTTGGTTTCATGTTTTTATAGGAATTTGTTTTGTTTTGTCTTGCTATGTTTTGTTTTTTTCCCCTCTAATACAGAAAGGATAGAAATACATGTAAAGATTCATGCATGCATAGCTGTTTACACTCTCATTGTTTGAATACCTATTTTGTATGCTTTAATTTTGTAACTTGAACAGCTATTTCTAAGAGGACAATATGTAATCTATCAACTAGTGATTTCTTATTGTTTATCTTTTTTTTTAAATTCTGTGTTATCTCTACCCTTTACATGCTTTTGTTTCTCTTTAAATAAAAAAATTTTTAAAAAGTAATCATTATGTACTTCAATCATGTACTAATAAAATAAAATATCCAGGTAATCTGAAAATATATAAAGTCTCAGTGCATGAATACTTTAAAAATCAGCTCATAGCTTTCATTTATGACTCATTTATGACTCTACTTTTTTGTTCAATACATCCACAAATCATTAACCTAAATGCAATTTCATTTTTATTCTGATTCAGTTTTATACCTTGAGAGAGTGGTTTATTCAAAGAAATTATCAGTTAATGTACTGGATCATAAAATATGTGCAAATATAACTTATAGCACTAAAAAACAGAGGAGGCTGAGTTATAAGGTAGAGATTTTACATATCATGAAAGTTAAACTGCTATAAATTCATGTAAAAGTGTTTTAACTTTAGGACATTATATATAATACCCATGGAAAACATAAAGAAAATAGTCACAAATATACAAAAACAGGAAAGAAAGACATTTAAATGTTTCACTACAAAAATTGCTAACACACAGAAAAAGCCAATAATGAAGAAGTGAAGTTTCAGAAAAAATGTCACGAGGCATATATACAAATTAATAGCAAAATGACAGCAGCCTTGCTGACTAGCACTAATTTTTAATGTGAAAGCCTGACACTGTTCAATCACAAGGCAGATGTTAGCAGAATAGGTGCAAAACCATGATCTAATTATGTGTATGAGACATTTATTTTAGATTCAATGCTCTAAAATATTTCAGGTGAAATAAGATTTAAATAAAAACACTTTCAAATTTTCAAAGGGTGTATATCAGGGAAGTCAACCGGTCACCACAGGAAACTTCTGTACTCTTGAAAGTATATGCGGTGCCTAAAGAAGTCACATTCACAGAAACAGCACGTTGATGGCCAGGGACTGGAGGCAAAGGAAAATGGAGAATTTTATTTAATGGACACACTGTACCAACGTGCAAGGTCACCAGTGTTGGAGATGGATAGTATTCATGCTTGTAAAACAAAATGGATATTGTGAAACTATTAAATTGTGCAATTAAAAGAGTTAAAAAGTAGTTTTTGCATTATACATATGTTACCATAATACAAACTGAAAAATAAAAACATAATCTTGACCATAGTAGTCATGTTTTGTGAATGATTTATTGAGTTCTGTTCAAATAAGTTTGAAAACATAGGCATGGTCTTCCAAGCAAAGGCTCTAAATAAAAATATTAAGCTTTTTACAAAGTGTCATCAGTAGTCTCTGGGATTTTTAGCATCAGAAGTTCAGCATTAAACAGATTATAATTTTAAGTATAGAAATACAAGTGAATTATAATTATTGAGTAAATGTTTTCTATGTAGTATGATTGATCAGAAAATCTCCTAATATATACAGCATATCTACAAAATTATCAGTAGAAATTCAAGTGTGTTTTTTTCACGTGTGATGAATACAAATGAGGCATATTATCTAGAAAGCAAAGTAAGAGCTTATACACATATACCTTAATTGAGATAAATTAAATATTGTTAGAGTGCATCTCCCAGTATATATGCAGATTCTTGACAGCCCAGGGCCTGAGTTTATAGAAAACAAGTGGTAGAACTTTGGAAAAACTGAACAGGACAACGAGATGGGGGTGAGGACAGGCAGGGAAAGGGATGAAAAGAATTAGAGGAGTGTTACTCACATGCCCGAACTCCCCACTCTGAATGCAATTATTATGTACTGCAATTAGGTACTAATAAAAATTAAAAAGAAAACACACAAATTTATTTTGAAAATTCATAAAAAGATTGGAATAATGCTAGATTTGCACACTGTTGTGTAAATTATTAAATATATGCTGTAGACATATCTAATGCTGATGCTATGAATCTGTAATCACAGAACATGATGGTCAGATGTATTAATATGTATAAAGCTTTGAAATGTAAAGGTAAAATTGAAATATAAAATTCAGTTAGTTAAAGAACAAGTGAGAATCAACTCCAGCAAGAATTGATGATGAATGAGCTATAATCACTTATTTTTAGAAAATAGAAAGTAGAACTGTATCTCAAAGGGCAAAGATCAAAGATCAAAGTATTTTTGTATCATTTTATGAATTAGTGGAAAAAGTTGATAGAATATTTTAACAATATGATCATATAAGTCAATCATTCATTAAAAAAATCCAAATAAATAAAAAGGAAGATTAACAAAATTGGCACCCACTCTAGAAACAAAGGGAAGTAACATTCCAACATAACCTGTATTCTTTTTCAGTAATCAATATAAACATTTAATTAAATGTGTATTGTTAATGTTAAACATAAAAAATAACATTTAATGGTATTTTCTATAGCCATCAATTATTATAGGAAGAACTGACAAAATAAACAAATATCTATCAGCCTAATAAGCATAAAAATCTATTCATCTAATCCAAGGAAAGAATGATTATTGTAGAAACAGAACAATAGACAAATAAGAATGAAAATGAATTCAAAATAGCAGTAATAATAATTAGTATAACTGGATTAAGATGTCAAATTTAAAGACAAATTTTTATACTGGATAAAAACTAATAATTTGTTGTATGAGAGTTTTTACAAAAGTAATAAATCACTGCACTGCAAAATATTGATAACTATAAAAGACAACTAAGTCAAAGTATTATGATTACTATTTTAGTTATTATCATCATTAACATTTTGCATTGGGCAAACTGTATTATAAGTTAAATGGTGTTAACCAATAGAAAAATATCTAAGTATCATCTATATCTTTATGGTGCAATTTAGTTTGCCCATTGAAAATATTAACTGAAAAAATTTGGCTATAAAATAATTGAATAATATAAAATGGAGACATTTTAAGGGATATATGTATATATAATATATATAATATATACCAATAAACAAATGTATATACTTGAATATATATTCAATCAAATCTACAGGTAAATGAATAAATAGATTAATAAATAGGAGAAAAAGTAAATAACTGAGTAACTAAAAGCAGGTGTAGAATTAACAAACCTGGGGCCGGGGGTATAGCTGGGTGGCACAGAGCCTGCCTGACAACTGTGAGGTTGTAAGTTTGATTCCTAGTACCAAAACAAAACAAAACAAAACAAACAAAATAAAAAGACAAAACAAAAAAATGCAAGTTATGATTAATAATATTTCAATAAAATTGAAAATAAAATGATACTGAGCATTGTTACATAGGCAGTTTGGATTTTAGAAGACAAAGTTAGAAAATTCTGACAAAGTAAACCACAGTCACAAAGAAAATATCAACTTCACTGTTAAGAAAAAATAGATGCATATGTTTCAACAAAGTAAGAGTCATATAATTTCGTAGTGAAAAAAAAAAACTTTTGAGTCAAACTATTTGAAAACTTAACTGAATTCCAAAAATTACCAAATAAAACAAGAAAGTAAATCAAGAAAGTAACAAGCAAAATCAAAGTGAAAGCCCAAAACTGAACAAAGAGGAAATGCTCAACTGCTCCTATAAAGTTAGGAGTGTAAACTGGTACAACCACTATCAAAATCAGTGTGGAAATTCCTTAATAAATTAAAACCAGGGTTTCCATTTGACCCAGCGATGCCCTTTCAAGGTATCTTCCAGAAAGAGTTACAAGAACCATTCTACAATGATTATGCTAATCATGTTAATTTATAATAGCTAAATATTGGAAACTGCCCATATGCCCATCAACAAATGAATGGATGAAGAAAATGTGGTAGCTGGGGTGTTGCTCAGTGGCACAAGCACCTGCAGGTGTGAGGTCATCAGTTCAATTACTGGTACCAAATAAATAAATAAGTGGTATTTTTAAAGAATGAGTGATAATCTACCATTAAGAATAAACAAGTTGGAGGAGAATCAGAGAGCATCCCCCTGAGATCCCACCATGGCCATGCTGGAACCCAGGAGGCTGCACAAAGAAGCAATTTGCCCACCCTCTTGGTGAGCACCTTCCTTTGGCATGAACCAGGAGCAGGTCCAGTAGTGTTTTCTGTGAGCCTACCAGTTTGTGGGCTTGGAATCCAACATCCCAATCACCACCTGCACCCCCTGTTACCAACTAGGGGACAGAGGTTGGAGCATCCCTTGGCAGGATGACTCTATGCAATATAGCAAATGTGGGCGTCTCCTCTATCTTCTCTTTGAAAGCAAATGTTGTTTTCAGTTTTGATTCATTATGATAAATTGCTTTCTCTTTTCAATATTCTCTTTTGATTGGTTTTATAATGTTCTGTCTTTGGTTTGATTTTGCTATACCTAATTGACTAGACAACTATTGTGAAGATAAGGAGATATACTATGGTACCTATTGCTGTTATCCCGGTAACCTGCTGTGAAGTTCTGTACCAAATTCACTGCACTGTCTCGCTTGGCTTTGTTCTGTCTTGTTCTGTTGTATTTCTACTACCTTCAGGATAAAACTTTTTAAAAAAGAAAAAAATTAAAAATTAAAATAAACAAATAAATTAAAAAAGTAAATAACAACAAAACAGATCAGTAAGGTACTGAACAAGCTGAAACACAATATAACTAAACAGATAATGGACTTGAAAAACAAAAGGAGGAAAAGAAAAGTTATAAAGGGTATAACTGCATGTATGTTTAAGTGTGTAGGATTGATAACCATGTTGCTAAGTTTTTGTTGGATCATTGAACAGAACTGCTGCAGCCTCACTGTTTGAATGTCCATCTTGTATGCTTGAATTTTGCAACTTGAACAACTATATCTAGAAGACAATATGTAATTTATCAACTAGTGATTTCTTACTGTTAATTTTTTTTGTTTTTCTTTGAAATTCTGTTTCTTCCCTTTTTTCTGTTTTGCTTTTCTTCTCTTTAAATAAAATTTTAAAAAAAGAATAAACGAGTAATTTTTAGGTGAATGGTTGCATCTCAAGATCATAATGTTAAGTAAAATAAATTAGGAACATAACTTTAAATATCACATTGTTTCTCTTTTTGTGCAAAACCCAAAGGGTGAAAAAAAGTAAAATGGAGGACGGATATTTGTAACAAGGAAAGACTTGTTCATAAAAAAGGGAATAAGGGAGAAGGGAAGAAGGAAAGGAATGAAAAAGGAATTGGAAAACAGCAAATGGAAGGGAAAAAATGGAAACAAAGCTATTATCAATAGAGAAGAGAAGAAAGGTTGAAGGGAGGGAATGGAAATGTAGAAAAAATAATTAAGATTTTTCACATACAAGTACACATTCTCTATGATTCATGTGACCATTATGTAAGGTAAATATGTATTAATGGAAAGAAGAAAAAAATTAAAATTCAAATTAATACTGAAAAATAAATACTAAGAGAAACAAGTACAGGTGATTTAAGAGGAATATTTCAAAGTTCACTCAAGAACTCATTATTTCTGACTTTATACTGTTCTTTCTGAGGAAAGAAAGAAAGAAAGAAAGAAAGAAAGAAAGAAAGAAAGAAAGAAGACTGGCAGGAAGGAAGGAAGGAAGGAAGGAAGGAAGGAAGGAAGGAAATTAAATTGTACTCCAGGTGGATTTTACTTATTTATGCATTGAGATCAATTCTCTCTAAATTGCTGGACTTTTTGCCTCCCAAATAGCTGAGGACTGAGTAATGCATTGTCACACCTTGCTTTAAATTATTTTTGAGGTAGTAATAACCAACCAATACAAGTACAAATGTATAAAACATAAAACAAATTTTTTAACTTGTAAATTTTCACTAATTTTTAATACTATTAGTCATAATTAAAAATGTAATCTAGAAACATATACAAAATAAAATTTCATAATCAAGTTTAATTAATTGTAATGATGTAGATGATTATGACACCAGAGGGAAAATGATTAATATGCTGTTACAGATTAAAGAAGGATAATTAAGATCTAAATTCATAAGAATATAGTAAGTAAATATTTAAGAAATTTTAATAATGTAAAATCTGATTCCATTGTGAGAATAGAAGGACTTCCCTTAAATTGAAAAAATAACTAACAAAAAAATAATGAAGTTCAATGATAGAATCTTATGATTATTTATAAGCAGAAACATAGCGTGTAGATTAGACAACTGAGTCATTTACAAATAAATTTAACCACCTAAACAGATTTGTGCCTATCAATACTAACATACAACCCTTCAGCAAACTATGGCTTTTCCTGGGCAGTGTATTTTTCGTGTTCCACAGTTCTTCTTAAAATACTAACCTAAAGAATTTTAATCACACATACACACACACACACACACACACATCTATCTAGATCGACCAGTTTCAGTTCCATCAGACAGAGAGGTGTTGAAGCAGGTATATTTGAGTACATCAGTCATAGACTGTTATATGAAAATCATTTTTTCAGTTCATTAATAATGAATACTATTAGTGTTAAGGGAAAAATAAAAAATATTTTAAAAGAAATCTACAATATTAAGGAAATTAGAATTTGCTTTTCAAAATCTGAGGGGTTATGAACTTTGCATACAAAAATTTCTAAAAATCTTCTTAGCCTAACAATATTTTATTTAAGGTATGAATGTTAGTCAGCTAAATCAATATAATCCAGCTATATTTGTGTCCAATGCTGATTTTCTGTTATATGCTAGAGCTCACAGAAGAGCAGAGAGAAGTTTTAATACTTAGCTGATTTTTGGACATTTAATTCTTCTCCTTTGCTCATTTACTCTGGGGAACACATAATAAATTAAAGATATACTCACTCTGGTCCAAACCATTAACATCTAATTACACCTAGCAAAAATAATTTCAAATCATAGAATAGGCCTTTCTTACCATTTCCAGCACTTGGTAATGATAATACTGGTAAAATAACTGGACAGAAAATTGAATTATTACAAATAAATTGATTTTGGATAAATTTAAAAGAATGAATAGGAGACTAGTTTGTAATCAACTATTATCCCTAGTTGATATGTTAGCATTTAGGCCTACAGGTAGCTGTCAACAACATGTCACATGAAAACATGATTTCTAATTTACCAATTGAGAATAATTTATGCACAATGCTAAATAACTTTCTCACTTAAAGCTGATGAAATTTAGGAAAATTCTGACCATTAAGACTTGCTGAGTTCTCAGCAGAAAAAAAAAGTTTAAACTGTGTTTGTGATAATTACATTATATTTAATGCAGATATATTCATATATATGAATATTTTTATCAAAGTAATGAGATAACAATCAGCACAGCTAATTTGCTTTTTTCTACTTCAAATTCCAGTAACTTCATGCCCTTAAAAACAAGTGAATTTTCACTTCAGAATTGTAGGACTCTAAATTATATATATATATATATAATTTTGAAAATTCTTGTCATATATAAGAAGGTTATCTTTGTTATAAATGAAAGTCATTCATTTAGAATATCACCAGAACAAAACTTTATCTTTAATTCAGTGGACAACGGATACTATAAATTCATATTATAGTCTGGTTCTGGCTTCAAAACAACGCCTTATATTTCCTTTGATTTCACAGTCAGGTATTTTAAGGACCATTTTGTTTATTTTGTGAATTATAACTGTTCACAGAGTTGAAAAGTACACAGGTGTTCCATTTAATAATTGCTGAACTAGAGTGGATGCGTCATTGATCTTGGAGTATGGAGGTCAGAATACAACAAGTCAGATACATCATGACCTCATTTACTACATGGAATGTGTATACATAAGAGCACATACATCGCTGTGGTATTATGCTTTTAATTCTTCTGGGAAGATATCCAGACAGCAAAGTAAAATAAACACAAAAATACATCTTTGTATCTAGATAGTAAATTTAGCAATTTTTCTTTTAAGTTTGGGTGAGGAAGTGAGTCATTATAATTTCCCCTAATCCCTCAGGACACTCATAAGCTAAATGGTGATGTGTAAACTCTGGCATTTTCACTCTCTTCTTTAAAACTTCTTGTTTTTTAATGTACATGGAATATTGCTAAGTTCATCAGACATGTAAAGGCCATTGAATTCTTGTTTTATTTTCTGTAAAGTGAATATTTTATACATCAGTTAGAATATGTTAGAGAAGTTCTTCATATAAAACTTGTAGTAAAAATTCCAAACTTCGGTAAAAGTTTAAAACTGTAGTTAGTTTCATTTTGCTGAAGTCCTAGATAAGGCATTATTTCTTTTGCTCTATGCAAATGCACCCATATTCTAAGACAAACTTGAAATAAATACTCTTTTGCTTATATATACAAAAAAAAATCATTACTGGCAACTGGTTTGCAGCCTGGCATGTCTTGAAAATGAATCCTGTTTTCTCCACTAAGTTCTGGGAACTCAAAACACTGGTTAACTATGAATGCCAGTCATTATGTATTAGTACACTTAAGAGAATACACAGCCCAAACAATGTCCTCAGTTCATACCATGATCGCCTTGGAACTTTCTAGATGTGTTACATAGTTCTTGCAATTGAAAATAATTAGAGTGGGACTAGATTAATGCTCATGTATCATTAAAGTGTGAAATGGTCATGAGCAGTATAAAAATAACACTTATCACTAATGGAACATAAAAATGTCATTCCCTGGGTAGCAGCTTAGCTGGGAAAGTTGCTCTGGGGAGGCAGAAGTAATTGCAAATCCCTCTGACTTCCAAGGTGGTCCAAATTTCTCTAGCTAAAGTAATTCATTGTGTGTAACTGGTTAATAAATCAAAAAATATAATACATAATAATTAATATTCCTCATCAATGGAATAAATTGAGCAATCCTGAATTTAAATATATTTCAGGAAATTATATGAACATGGTACAGAGATTTCAATGTTAATTATATTTATTTTTGCTAACGTTGCCCTCTTTTCTCTTACATACAGATCAAAATACTTAAAGATATTTAGAAAGGCATAATTATAGATCCACATTCAGGAAGATTAGTATAAACTAACAGTGATGAAAGTCTCCCTACAAAATAAAGAGAATGTATGCTGTTCACATCTATCATAAACCCCTTCAGTTTGTGGAATATGAGCTTGGGCCCACAATCAAGTGTGGTCATCATTCCAGCTTTTTGTTTTTTTCCCTGGTGTTAGCTAGAGTTTAAGTAGTGAAAGGCCAGGACAAATGGAATTTAGCTTATAGAGGCTGTTTTTAAGGACGAGCTTTCCTATTACTCCTGGTGTGCAATGTTGTTTCACCGAATTACTGATAGTCTCAGTTAGTGTGACAGATTAAAGTGCCACACTTTAAAGCACAGGACAGCATTTGATAATAAGGACTGCATTTATTATTTTAATGAAATGCTTGAAGAATTTTGTAGTATTGTGTGAACTTCCTTTTGAACAAACTGAGATCAGAAACCGTTATTTTAAATACAGATTGCAAAAGTTATTTTGATTTTAGATGAAAGTTTCAAAGAGTATTTTTGGAAGGAAAATAATTTACTAACTTTTTCTTATAGGTAGCTTTTTCTACTCCATGTTTGCTCATCTCATAGGGTTCAGTTAAATAAAAATCCTTACTGAGATGAAAATAAATTCAGCCAATATTTAGTACTGTCAAAACTTTTAAACTTTCACCCTCTGGAGATAATGCTCTTGTGTGTTCTTCTTTGAAAGCAGTTTAAATTGAGGTAGAGAAAATGATGCCTGTGATAAACAAAACTTTCTTCCAAAGGAGTTTTCCAATTGAGTTGAGTTCGAAGAACCTTGCTAGCAAATGTGCCCATGTAATCTTATTATTGTTTTGATATAGACAAAATTCACTTTTGATTTTGTATTTGGTAGAAACCAGTTTAAAAAGAAGATTTGAACAAAATAAAGATGCAATCTACATTTATCATCAAACTAAAGAGATTACCTTTACACAGGATGTGAAGCTGTCAAAAAAGACTTTGTTATCAATTTCTATTTTCCTTTTGTGTTTTGTTTTATTTTGTTTTTAGAAACCAGTATCTCAGTTTCGGCAATTTATATTGTTCACAGAATCCTAAAGTCATACACAATGGGAATACAAAGTCTACAAAAGCAAAGACATTCTCTTTTTTTGCTTCAATTTACTGAGAAAAACGATAAATGTGTGTTCATCAAGGCATGATATGATTTTTAGAACAAGCCCAAATTGAGACTCAGATATTGAGAATCTATGACAGGCTGTATAATGTAATACGATACCAACTTTCAGTCTGTGGATAGTGTTAGTAGAGTTTGTTTAGTGTATGATCTCTTCAGTATTTGTCAATGGGTAGATATTTTAAGATAAAGAGATATTGGATTTTTCCTGAAATTGCTCTTTTATAATCCTAGCAAATCATGTGACCTCCGACTTTACCATTACTCCTCAGTGTATCCCGTATTTTGTAAGTAAACTGAGTATCGTTGCCAGGTTTCCAGACTCCACTTTGATTCATTTATTGGAATATGCTATGAACCAAAACTCAAAAATAATTAAGACAGATGCACAATTCCTTAGTAATTTGAAAGAAATGCATCTAGAATCTGTTAGTGTTACTGTTAGAAGTTTAAATGTTTCTCTTTTTTTTCAACTTTTTTATTTTATGGAAAAAGATAAAAATATTCATAACAAAATAATAGAAGAATGGCAATAGTTAATATATTACATGTTGTTACCTTTTAAGTAGTTTCTCAGGTTTCAAGATATGGGCATAAATATTTCTCCAATTATTAGCATAAAACTTCCTTTTTAATGAACTAAGAAACACTAATAGCATAACTGATGCAGTTTTTTTCCTTTACCCTACTGACCTTTATCCTGTCGCCCAACCTAGTTTCTTTTACATTTTGAAAAAATTCTTACTGTTTCACAAATATCTATTGCATATTTTAGACAGTTTTTGAGTTTCTAACACCAGGGAGACAATACATTGTTTAAGCACGTGAGCCTGATTTATTTCACTTATGAGTATGATCTCGAGCGGCATCCATTTACGTATAAAAGTCCCGAGTTTATATTATTTATAGTTGAGTAATATTCCATTGTATAAAACTACCATATATTTTTATAAAAATTATTTTGCTATAAACATGGGTGCATATATATCACTGTGGTGTGATGTTTCTAATTCTTCTGGGAAGATACTCAGAAGGGTAATTGCTGAGTCGAAAGGGACTTCTAATCCTAATTTTAAAAAATAAATCTCAACATTGATTACCATGGAGGTTGTACCAGTCTAGACTCTCACCAACAGTGGAGAAGGATTCAGTTTTCCTCATAGTCATTTCAGCATTTGTTATTGGTTGATTTGCTGATGAAAGCCATTCTTTCAGAGATGAGATGGAATCTCAGTGTTGTTTTAATTCGCTTCTCTCTAATGACCAGTGATGTTGAACACTTTTTCATATATTTGTTTGTCATTTGTATTTCTTTAACTGAGAAGTATGCAGTCACCTCACATAGCTATTTTAGGAGTCTTTGAAATTGAGGGAGCTCTGATTTTTTCAATTCTGTATATCTTCTAGATAGAAATCCTTTGTCAGAGAGACAATTGGCTAAAAATTTTTGCCATTCTGTGGTTGACTTTTCACTCTGCTGGTGATTTCTTTTTCTGAATAAAAGCATTTTAATAATATGAGATCTCAGTCATTGACTAATTGAAATATTTCCCATGTGTCTTGTTTTTTTGTTCATGACCTCTCTGCATACATCTATGCATTCAAGATTTTTAACTATTTCTCTTTCAATAGATTTAGAGTTTCAGTTTTAGTATTTAGATATTTGATCCATTTTGACTTTAGTTTAGTACATGGCAGTAGACATGGATCTAGTTTTAGTCTTTTACTTGTAGAAAGCCTGTTTTTCCAGCACCATTTACTAAAGAGACTATGTTTCATACAGTGAAAGTATTTGACTCATTTGTCAAAGATAAGGTGTTGGATGTGTTTGAAGTTGTGTCTGCATCTTCTAATCTACTCTACTGATCTTCAGATATGTTTTTCACCTGTACCATGCTGAGTTTATCAAAGTAACTTTGTAGTATAGTTTCAAGTCTGGAATTTTCATGACTCTTGCCTTGACTTTGTTGCCCAGGATTGCCTTGGCTTTTCTAGGGCTCTTCTGGTTCCAGATGAATTTTGGGAATGTTTTCTCTAGTTTTATGAGGTATGCTAATACTGTTTTGATTGTGATTGCATTAAAACTGTATCATGGTTTTGGAAGTATAGCATATTTCGTTATCTTAGTTCTTACCATCCATGAGCAAGGGATGTCTTTTGATTTTCTGCTATTTTCTTCTTTCTCCTTTTTTATATTTTTGTAATTTTAGACATATGGATATTTTATTTCCTTTGTTAGATTGATTGCCAACTATTTCATTTTCTTAAAATTCTATCATAAAAGGTGTGGTTTCCTTACTTTCTCTCCTAGTGAGTTTGCTGTTTGTGTGCAAAAATGCTATTGATTTTTGAGAATGGACTTTGTTTCCACCCATGCTGCTGAATTTGGTCATTAAACCTGGCAGCCTTTTGGTGGAGCTTTTGTGTTTTCAATATAGAGAGTTATGACATCTGTGAATAATGATATTTTAACTTCTTTTTTTACCTAACCTTATTCATGTTATTTCTCTCTCTAGATGTTCTGGGTGATGTTTCCAGAAATACACAGAATAGAAGTGGTGATAGTGGGCATCCTTGTCTTGTTCCTGATTTTAGAGTGTAATATTTTAGTTTTTGTCCATTTAGTATGGTGTTGCATGCTGATTTGTCATAGATGGCTTGTATCAGACTGAAATAAAGACCATCTATCTTGATTTTCTATAGGATTTTTAACATGAATTTGTGCTGGGCTTTGTCAAATTTTGGACTTCTTAATATTTTTTGAAATAAGTATTAATGATCCTTTGGATTTCTGCAGCATTTATAGTGACTTTACCCTTTTCATTCTTCATTGAATGAACTTGAACCTTTTTTCTTTCCTTTCCTTTTTTTAAATATGATTGGCTAAGGCTTTAACAATTTATTTATTGTTTCAAAGAACCAGCTCTTCAATTCATTAATTTCATTATTTTCTTATTCTCAACTGCATTAAATTCTGTTCTGATCTTAATAACTTGCTCCTTGACATGGGCTTTGGGCTTGACTTTCTCTTGTTTTTCTAGAAGTGTGAGATGCAATTTTAAGTTGTTTGTTTGTTCTCTTTGTGTTTTCATGTTGTGAGACTTCACTGCTATAAACTGTTCTCTTAGGAGTGCTTTCATTGCATCCCACAGATTTCAATATGTTGCATCTCCAATTTTGTTTATTTTAGATATAAATTTCTTGTTTAATTTAATCTGCAACCCATTGGTCTTTCAGGAGGATGTTATTTAATTTATATGTGTTTATGCAATATTTGCAGTTTGTTTTATCATTTTTAATTTCTTTGCACTATGGTGGGATAACATACATGGATAATTTTAATTATTTTGCATTTACTTAAGCATGCTGTATGGGTTAGTATATGCTCCATTTTAGGGAACATCCTATATGCAGCTGAGAAAAATTGTGTATTCTGATGCTGTAGGGTGGAATGCTCTCTAAATATTTACTAGAGCCATTTGTTCACAGCTTTGGTTCAATTGTGATATTTCTTTGTTGATTTTTTTGTCTGGTTGGTCTATCTATCAGACAGTGTGGTATTATGTTTCTGCATTGGAGTTTTCTTCTTGTTCACTGTTTTTTATTTGATATAGTTCTGTAAAACCATATTTGGTACATGCATCTTTATGGGTGTTATCTTCTCTTGAAGTTTAACCCTAACAAGTGTACAATGACCTTCCTTGTCTCTCTTGATCATTGCTGGTATGAAATTCCCATTTTCTGCAAACAGAATAATTACTCCCTTCTTTTTCTTGGTTCCTGTTGCATGGAGTATTATTTTCAATCTTTGGACTTAGAATCCATAAATTTCTTTTTGAGTTAAATGTGTTTATTGTATACAGAATATTCTCAGATCTTCTTTCTTGATCCATTCTGTCAATCTGTCTCTTTGATTGATGAATTGAGGACATTTATATTGATGGTTTTAACTGACATATATTGGCTTATCTTTGCTATATTATTTTGTTATTTCCTTGCTTTTGGCTCCATGATCTTTGTGTTTTTTAATTGCTTTACTTGGTGGTTTCTTTTATGTTGTTGTTCTTGTTATTATGGTCATTCTATCTGTTTTTATGATATCTTTTTGTGTCGTTTGTAGTAATGGTTTGGTGTTCATGAATTTTTTTCTGTTTTTTTTTTTGTCATAGAACTATGTTATTTCTCCATTAATTTGGAAATACAGTTTTTCAGGGTGCATAAATGTGGGTTGGAAATTATTTTCTTTCAGAACTTGAAATGCTTCACTCAAAGATCTTTTTGACTTGAGGCTTAGTGTTGAGAATTCTGCCATGATTCTGATGAATTTTCCTTTTTGGTGATCTGTTTCCTTTCTGTAACAGGTTTCAGTATTCTGTTCTTGTGCTGAATTTCTGGAATCTTGACTTTATATGTATGGATATAGATTTATTTTGGTTATGGCTAATGGGAGTTCTATATTTCTCATTTATTTGTGTGTCACTTTCTTTTCCCATGTTTGGGATATTTTTCTGCTATTAATACTGCCTATTAGTTTTTTATGTTATTTTTGTTGATTCCTGCTTTTTCATTGACTCAGTCTTATATTATTTTTCTGTGTCATATTGAAGTTGTTGAATGGTTATTTCTTGATCCATTTTTATTTTTTATTTTTTTATTTAAAGGGAGAAAAACAGGAAAAGAGTAGAAATAATACAGAATTTCAAAAACAAGATAAACAGTAAGAAATCACTAATTGACAAATGATATATTGTCCTCTTAGAAATAGTTGTTCAAGTTACAAAATTAAAGCATACAAAATAGACATTCAAATAGTGAGACTGTAAACAGCTATGCATGCATGAGTCTCTACATGTATTTCTATCCTTTCTGTATTAGAGGGAAAAACAAAACATAGCAAGACAAAATAAACCAAATTCCTATAAAATCATGAAACCGAAAAGTCATATAAAACAACAGTACAAGGTGATCTACAATGGTTACTGTATTGTCTCTTGTTATCTTCAATAGAATTGTCTCTATTATCAGGCATAATTGAATATAGCAATACAATTGACGATAGCAGTACATAACAATATTAGTAAAAATAAAATATTGTAGACAGTGTAAAACTTGAAGGGCAGGTAATAATTAAACCAGAGTGGGTATTCTAGTGAATTTTGTCATCTTCAGAGTAGTTGCCTATACTCTCACACTTGATACTATCAATCATACCAGCTTAGAATAAAATCTGTCAATACAAAATAGCAATCTAACAAACCAGATTCAGTTAAGATCAGTCATGGTAAAACAGTGTAAGGTATACAGAGCTTCAGATTAAGTGAATAGGAAATTAAGGATGATTACCATACTCTATCCTGCTATTTTCGGGATAACTGTCTGTGCCCTCAAATCTAGTACAAGTAGACAAACTGGAACAGAATATAATCCATCCAAACAGAGTAGTGTGAGTAATGTGGGTTTTAAATACTGATACACTATTAACAATATCCTCTGACTTATTTTTTTAGACTATTCCTCTCCTTTCACTTCCTCAGGGAGCTGTGCATTTTGGGTCCCACCAACTCCCTCAGTTTTTAGACACAGGGGAGGAACCTGCTTTTTACCTAAGTGGCTCTGAACCATCTCACTCCTAAACTTGATCTCATGTTGCATTCCTTTACCTACAAAAGCTTCAAGGTTTTCTTTCATTATATCTGAGTAGTTCTCTACTGCATATAAGCATCCTGTCTTTCCAACCTATCAGCAGGTGGTGCTTGAGTTGCCCTATTTCTCTCTAGCTCCCTGTCACTTAGAACATTGTTTTCTCATTTTTGATTTACGGTCCATAAACCTTCCTCAGGTTGATTGTAGTTCCTATACAGAGCATCTCAATGGACCCTACCTCCTGATCTACTCTGCCTGTTTTTTTTTTTTCTTTTTTTAGTGTATCAAGGCCATCTATGTTAGAGATTATAGCCAAACTTCTCTGCCTCATTTCTGCTATGCTATTTTTCTGCCATTATTTGTCTGCTTTTCTCCTTCATTCTACTGCCTGCCTTGCTTATTGAGGCCTTGCTACGACTGTTCCTGAAATCCTGGTATTTTTTTTCTCTCTCTCTCTCTTTGTAGAATGTTTTTCAGTATTCTCTGTAGGGTTGGATTGGTGGTCACAAATTCCCCCAGTTCCTCTTTGCCATGGAAGCATCTTGTTTCTCCATTAATTTCTAGTGACAGTTTTGCAGGGTACATCAACCTGGGCTGGAGGTTATTTTCTTTTAGGGCTTGGAATACTTTGCCTTAAGCTCTTCTTGATCTGATGGTCTGTGTCAAGAAGTCTGCCATGACCTGATGGGCTTACCTTTATAGGTGATCTGTTTCTTTTCTCTGACAGTTTTTAATATTCTGTTTTGATATTGAATTTTTGGTATCTTGATTATTATATGTCTGGGTATAGCTCTGTTTTGGTTGTAGGTGGCTGGAGTTCTGTATGCCTCATATATCCAAATATCATTTTCTTTTCCCATGCTTGGGAAGTTTTCCTTAATTATGTCCATGAATTGCCTTTGTAATTTGCTTGTTTGTATTCCTGGTTCTTCGTTCACATTTCTTATTCTTAAATTATAGATTCTTTTGTCATCTTCTAGACTTTGTATTGTTACTGCCTGTTTTCTTGTTATTTTTAAGAGATCTTTCTTTTCATGATCACACATTGCAAACGTCTTCAAGTTTTAATAGTCTATCCTTAGGTTCTTTCAAGAAGTTTTGCCAGCTTTCATTGGAGTATTTAATTTCCTGGTAATCTCTTTGAATCTGCTTCATGTATTCTAGATTTTCTTTATATTCTTTATCAAATGTTTCTCTTCTTTTTTTGTGTTCCTCCCTTCTTCCATCTATGTCTTCTTGAGAGGTATTTAGCATTTCTTTAATTAATCTACTTATATCTTGCTTTACCTGATTTAGTATTTCAGTTTTGAGCTCATCTGCAAGGTCCCAAGATATCACTTAATATCCATTGAAGCCATGTCTCAATTTTCATGTTTGCTGCCCTCAGTCTCTTTTGTATTTTCCTCTCCTGGATCAATGTTCTCAGGGTTTTGGGCTGGGGGCTTCTTCTTGTTTCTCTCTCTTGTCATGTTTTTGGTTTCTTCCATACAGGTATATAGTGGAGGTCTCAGCCCCTTTCCTTGTTGGTTATGGTTCTTCTGAAGCACGCTGGTGAGGGATTTCTACCCTCTCCTATTTGCTCTTGTCACTGAGGTGTAAGCAGAGGCTTCGTATCCTGTATCCTGGCCCCTCCCCACCGGGCCAGTCAAACTTCAGGGACCTTCAACAGGTTAGTGTGTGCTAGGCATAGGGAGTCAGTTTGGGATGGCTTATTGGGTCCACGCCAGGGATGTGACCCAGTCCGAGCAACTCCCATGAATCTGCTCTGGGGAGGAAGCAACCAACTAAAGTTACTGTTGTTCCTAGTTCAGGTTCCTCCTGCCCGATTCCAACATGTCACCCATTTGGTTGCCCCCTTCTTTTGGGGGGTTTTATTCCTAGCACTAGCTGCGAATTAATGGAGGTTCCTTTGCCTTCTCTGTTCTGTGCTGGGCTCAGGAATCCCTGAATTCAGTGGGACTGTGGCTCCTTTGAGTCGCCGCAGTAGCAAGTTCGGGCGACTCTGCCGGTTGCGATTAAAGTGAATGGTAGCCCTGAGACTGTGTGTTTGACCAGCTTTTTTCCTTTTGTTTCTTCCTGTGTCGAGATGATTCATCTCTCTCTGTTTTGATCTCTCCAGGATGTTTTATTCTGCATATGAATTGTTTCTCCCAGGAGGTTCTATATTTTGTTGCTCACTGATAGGCCATCTTTAGTTCCTCCCTCCTTTTTTATTTTTAGGAAATCTTTCCTTTCATGATTGCTGACCATGAGTCTATCTTCAAGATCTGAAAGTTTATCTTTAGTTTCATTCAAGTAGTTTCATCTGTCAATGGAACTTTTAATTTCCTGGATATCTGTTTCATTTTGTTTCAAGCATTCTATTTCTTTCTTGTACTGATCATTCAGTTTCCACTGTTTTCCAGGTCTCATCTACTTTTTAAAAATTTGTCAATACTCTAGTTTTGATGAGGAATTCTTTTATGAATGTTGTTTATTTTTATCTTTTTTACCTGAGAGATTACTTTAAATCTGATTTCCTCTATAACTTCATGGATTGTTTTTTTTTACTTTGGTTGCTATCATTTTGGAAATTTGAGGTGTGTGTCTTACATTTTCTTTTATATCTTTATCTCCTGAACTTGTTCTAGATGGGCTGGAGGTCTGAGATGGCATTTTGCTTCCGTGTCTGGTCATTTTATATTTTAAAAGATTTTGTTTTCTGTGTTGATCCCTGTAAGTCATCATTTTATCACTAGTATCATGGCATTTCTAGGTAAGATTTGTTCTTCAGGGATGACTTATTTACATAAGATGTTCTTATTTGTGTCTGTTACAAAATGATACCCTTCCAATTAATTAAGAGTGAGATGTTAGTATGTGTTTGTCTTAGTCACTAGTCCTTTGGTGCTGAGGTGTGGTGAGGTTATTGGCCCAGAACTTCCCAGGGTTGTTACAGAAGTGAGAACATCTGATTATAATAGATATTATATCCTAGCTAATATAGTGTGTTTAGCAGTAACAGTAGAATCAAAAACAGTTTAAAAACTTACCAATCATGATAACTATTAATTTTGCACCTTTAACCATAGAAGCAAAATCTACAGTTATGTAACAGAACTGATTGTGAACTAGAAGCTTGTATGCAAAGTGTTTCCCTTTGGTAAAGTGATTTTACACTAGTGTGAGGAACTTTAAGAAGGATAGAGGATAAAACAGAGATAAATGAAAAGAAATAAAGTAGAAGCCAGGTTGGAAGATGAGAGATGATCATCCAGGCTTTGTAAAACTAAAGAATAAAGCAGACAAGAAAGAACAAAGGAGAGTATCAAAGTTGATCAGAAAATTAGAGAGACTATGGACTCATAGGAAAATATCACTGGGCCATGAATATAGCTCAGCAGCTCATGTGTCCATCTGGCCAGCAGTAGTTCCTGAGTTTGATTGTGATGTACACAGGAGAAGAAGAAGAAGAAGAAGAAGAAGAAGAAGAAGAAGAAGAAGAAGAAGAAGAAGAAGAAGAAGAAGAAGAAGAAGAAGAAGAAGAAGAAAGAAGAAGAAAAGGAGGAGGAGGAGGAAGAGGAGGAGAATATGAATAAGTATAGAAAGGTAAATTGAGGAAAAGCAGGGAAGGACATACAGATTAGAACAAAAAATATAGGTAAAAGACCAAAAAAAAGGAAAAGGGAAGAGAAACAAATCAGCAAAAAGAAAATAAAATTCCTCAGAGAGTCCAAAACTACTGAATAACACTTCCTAACCTGTGGTAGAGTTTATGCTGGATTTGGGGTTGATTTTGGCCTGCAGATCTGGGGATCTGGAGTCAGAGCCTTCAGCCAGCACTTTCTATATATCTCTTAGTGGTCTCCCACTTCTTACCTTATTTCTCTTGGCATACTCTCTCTCTGTCTCTCTCTCTCTCTCTCTCTCTCTCTCTCTGGTTGCTGTACTGTTTTCAGACACACAGGGGACTGTTCCCAGACCCAGGTACTGTTGCCTACTCCTGGTCCTTGCTCACCCTTCTGTGTTCCTCTTCTATTGACAAGTCTCTGTCCTCTTGGGTCACTTGGGTCAGGGTGGGGTAGGATGCTATGAAATGACCTGATCCTCTGCACCTGCTGTTGCTCTCCAAGGTTGTTCAGTGCCAATTCTTACTCCTCTCCTTAGGTGAGGTGGTTACTTCTCTTTTGTTACTGTGTACATTCTTCGGCCACCATCATCTGCTTCTGCTGCAGTCTGTAACTTCCTCTGTTGAGAGAAGGACTTTACTGAGGGATGCCTCTATGCTCCCACTCCCAGCGGCCTGGGGAGAGCCTGGGGCCGCACAGCACCAAGGTGCGAGGCTGTTTAATTCCCCACACCCCTCGAACCTCAGTGCATGCTGAGGGGTTAGATGCTGTACATGCTCTGCAACCCTGTCATCTTTAACCTTATTCCTGTTGGATGCAGTTAGCACAATGTTTCAGCTGAATTTTTCTGAGCAGCTCTATTCAGTCATGTTGTCTGCTTCTCATCAAAATGTTAAGTTAAATATGTGGTTTTTCACTTCTGTGAAGGGCGTAGCCAGGATCTTGATTGTTACTTCTCATAAGCTACTCTTGAAACTGGCTTGTCTGAAGAGGTAGGATCTGAAGCCAGCAACCCCAATCAGCTCCTTGATACTTCTCCAACTTTCTCTCCCAGGGGTGTTGTGAGGAACGCAGCATGGAGCACTGGACACGGAGTACTACTATCCTTGTCTTCTGTTAAAGGGAGCCCCTGCTAGGGGAGCAGTCACTTTTAAATGCTTTTTATACAAAAAATTATAAATAGTTATTGGCTTACAAGCACAATAATTATTTGGTATTAAATTTGAATTAATTACAGTAGAGTGTTTTGGAGTTAAGTCAAAATGCTAGGAAAATTATAACCTTCTTTCCAATCCATTTATTCATTTTTTTCAAAACTAATGAAATTTTTATCTGCATCTCGTAGAAAACTTGCTTTAAAAATTGGAGAATACTCAGTGTCTATTTTGTACTGAAATGGCAGACAAAGTAAGAGTAACACAATCTTACTGAACTGGCTTTTCCTGGGCAGTCCCTCAGAGAAAAAGTTAACAGTGTTGTGCAAAAGTCTAAAGCTGAAAAGATGCTTTTATCTCTGCTATCAATCCTACATTCATGTTTCATTTGTAAAGAGGGTGTATCAGAAAACATGGTCAAAGTATAGCTGCCTTTTCATGTGCCAGCACTTTAGTCATAATTGATAGGAAATTAAAAGCTGCTCTCTGATGAAAATCCTGCTTCCTGGCATGCCAGTGTTAACCATTCTTCGAACTCTGGTGAAAAAAGCTAAAAACACGTCCCTTAAGAGGTTCAGTAGAAACAATGAGACTGGTTAAAATTGGAGAATGGTTCAGTTCATCACCATAAGAAATGAAATATCTCTATGAAAAAGATGAGTGGAGCACAGAGATTAAAATACTAAATAATAAAAACCTCAGGACATCAGCCTATGGCAAAAGGCTGTTAATGATGGCCATAGCACTTGGATATAATTTTTATTGTACCTATATTGGCTAATTAGCAATATACAAAAAGGCTACTCTGGGATCTTTTGCAAGTTTCTTGATAACATAAGAAGACATGTTTTCATGGGTAACCCCAGAAAGGCCAGTGTGACAATCAATTTTATGTATTAATCCCAAATCCAAAATATTTGGTAGTATATTGTGCTGTGTCTTTCTATAAGGAAGGTTTTGAACTGGATTATAATATAGTATTTAAATTACTAGAAAAAGAAAAAAAAACTTAATATACTTAATGACTGTAAACTCTCCTACAAGGTCATAGCTCTTCTAATTACTAAGATCTAAAATGTTCTTCAAAGTACTATTTGTCAGTACTTTTTGGAGCTAGGGACATAGGAGAAAAAAGTCAGAATTTTGGGGTGCATCCCTGAAGGGAATACTGGCTGTTTTTTTCTCTCTCTCTCTTCTCTCTCTCTCCCCCTTCTTCTCTCTCCCTCTCTCCCTCTCTCTCTCTCAGCTGCTATAAAGTGACCAGTTGCTTCAACTGTGCGCTTTGGTGATGACTATTGTCTGTTGCCACAGACCCAAAACAATATGCCCAAGTGAGTATAAATGAGTATAGACCACAACTTTATCCTTTAAATCAATGTTCTCAAGTATGTAACAATGATTTTCTGTAACAACGATGGATGTCTGACTAGCATATGTCCTTCCGTTCATTACAAAAGAATACTGGAGGAAATAAATTTATAAAGATAAAAATATTGTTTTTTTCTCACACTTTCAGTCTCATTGCTTTTGGTTCTGTGAAAAGCCAACATAAGGCAGAGAGACAGGAGCAGACTACCATTCATGGTAGTGTTCATGAGGCCCTAAACATCCCCCAGGAGACCCCGCCTCATCATCTCTCAACAGTGCCACCTTGAAGACAGAGGCTTTGGTAAATGGACATTCAACATTCAAATATATCACCTTCCTAATGAGGATGGACATCATTCAATCAACTGGCAACCTGGATTAAAAAAGCAGACTTTCCTACCCTCAGAGAAAGAGAGTGTACACTGCAGTCATATTTTCCATTTGAGTTTGACCTGATGCTGGGCTCAGAAGAAAATTTCTCTTCCTGCATCTTGTTCTTGTTGCCCTTTTGACAGCCATAAAAACTATCAGGTCTCCCAAGTCTCTGTCTTCTATTGTCACCCATCTTGGGATTTGTGACTTTTGTAATTGAATGAGTTCAATTGTCATAATACATTTACTCAATATATCATTTTATTTCTCTGAAGACAATTAATATAGCCAGAAAAAATATTTTCTTTACTGTTTTTGTCTCTCAAATAAATGATGGGCCAAAGAGACATTTGTATTTTGCTTTTGTCCAGTGATACTGGAATACTGGAATATAGAATTTATTGAATAGGACAATCACACAACCATATGGCTCATAGAACTGAGACAGTGTGATCTTGTGTCTGTATTTTCCTGACTGCCTTTCTCATTTCTATTGACATTGTCAGAAATGCCAATATCATAGCCTCTTATTACAGTGTCTTTCAGAAATGTCCTCCCAAATTATGATTCAATGTGTCATTTTCTATTAATTATTAATTTAAAAATTATTGAATTAAAGAAGCACTTTGATTCACCTATATTCTTCACTATTCCCTGCATTTTTCCAAAGGCAATTGTAGTGAATACATGTTCAAATGTTTTTGACAATGATCAGCACATGAATGTTTGTTACTTGTCATCATCAAACTACTCTCCAACCTGAATTGTTCTTTGTACCTCTTTGAGAGTAAAACATGTTTTCAGATTTGTAGGCAGCTAAAAAATTGACTAACAAGCTGTTTTTTCTACTTTTATATGGTTTTGATTTTACTGTAAATATATGTATATGCATATATATATATATACATATATGTGTATATATTTTGTGTAGGTCAATCCTCAGTTGGTATTTTTTCAAACAAGAGCTTGCAAATGTTTGGGATAAATGTGTATATGCTGATGTGTCTTCTCATGAAGACAGAGCAATGCATGTTTGAAGTGGAGCTCAATTCAGACAAACAAACACGTCTGTGATGCTGTTTGCATCTTTCACTGTGCTTGGGATATAGAGTGCAGTCCCTACTTTAGAAGCCAAAATGCAGTGGAGGAAACATACCTGACATTCCAAAACTTTTCTATCCGTATCCAGGAAATATTAGAACACAAAGGATCAGCACCTACACCAGAGGAGGGGTGAGTAGTAGAATACAAGCGTATTATATCTTGAAGAAAGAACTGTGTTTGAAACAAATGAATAAGCATAAATGACTAAACATCAATTAAATTAAAGATGAAATATCAATTAAATTAAGAGATGTAAGAGTTTGTGATATACAAAATCAGGATAATTAGGATTTATGAACCACAGGAAGAAATAAAGGAAACAGACTGTGCTTATGGAATCATGAACATGTTTTATTACCATTTATATGTCATATAATATAAAAATATCATTCACCATAGAGCCAACAAACTGAATTTAAAAGTGGTTGATGCAGGCAAAAAGTACACAAAAACCAGAACATGTCACAAAGAAATCTATTTCTTAAATTTGTAATTGGGGATTTAATTTCCTCTTCTTCACACTGTTCATCACTACTACAAGTTTACCTCCAGCCAGGAGTTCACACACAAAGAAACTGAGTATGCAGCAGAAATTGTCCCCGTGAGAGAGGAGCGAGTTCGGTCCCCAGCGAGTCAAGGTAGGGGACATTGGCCGCGGTAACAACTTAGATCCAGAGTGGTGAAGGGATCCGCACTGTGAATAATGAACTTGCAGAGAAGCTGAAGAAATGGGGGAGGAGACCCTTTGTACAAAAAGGAAAGGGGAGGAGTGGAAGTTGACCGCTATTTTAGATAATACCAGAAGTGAAATCCTCGCTTTTGCTTTCGCAAGACCAAACTGTCTCAAAATGGTTTTACAATTGTACATTTCCACTAGCAGTGAGAAAGTGCCGTTCCTGCTTCTCCTTGTCATCACTTGGCATGTTGATCCATTTTTAATTTAGACATTTTAATTGGCCATTAAGCAGTACTTAATGTGATGCTTAAGAAGTACTTAATCTTCAACATTTTCTCAAGTGTTTATTTCCCCTTCTCATTCCTTCCCCCATTTAACTGTCCAAATCATGTAGTCATTTCTTACATAGTTTTTATTATTTTAATTTAAATATTAATTGTTCTTTATGTGTCACAGGCACAAAAACATATGCTATTTACAAATATTTTTGCTATATTTGAATTATCAGTTAATTATATTTCCATAGTGTTTCAGAGTACAGAACACTTAATTATGAACTATTCATGGTCTTTTATTATGAATCATGTTTCCAGTTATATTCAAGAGCTCAAGATTCTAAACAATATTTTATCTATTTATTGTAGTAAGTTTTCATTTTGAATTTTACATATATTGTCTTGATTTCATCTGTGTAAGTGCAGTGAGACTTGGCTTAAAATGAATATTTTAAAATAGGTGTGTGTATCTCTCTCTCCTCTCTCCATAGATAGAGATATATACATATCTATCTATCTATCTATCTATCTATCTATCTATCTATCTATATAGATTGAGAGAGAGATACATACAGATGAATATAGACACACAGGTATATGTCTTGGTTACTTTTCTCTCATTGCTAAGACAAAATACCCAATACTCAAAGTTAAAGAGTAAATGTTTTAAGTTTAAGTAGCTCACAGTTTGTAGAAGTTTCAGTTCATTATCAGCTGGTCTCAACTCAGGGTAGCTTGGCAGAGGAGCATCAAAGACGAGAACCAAGTCATGGCAAGTAGAAGACAGCAAAAACAATCATGAAAGGGGAAGACAAGCCTCTTTCTCTTCCTTGTATTGTACCCAGGCTACTGGATTACAAGGGCACCAAACCAGTCAGTGGACAGATTTAGTAATAACCCACACTTAACCATGGCTCTTAATCCTGGAGTTGCATTATGAATCAATTGTACAATCTAGATTCACTCACCTCTGAAAAAGCCCCATCTATGACTGAATGAGGCCTTGATGGGACTTGTAGACATAATCCATAACTATATATATGCATTTTTATATAAATGCATATATATGAATTTTGTGTATATATAAATTTTTAGGTATACTCTAGATGAGTTGACCATGAAACCATAAGTAGACCTTATTTGAGTTCTTTTCTCTTATATTTCCCTATTTGGCTAAACCGACATGAATACCGTGATTCTTTATTACTTTAAATTAATAATAAAACTTAAATACATATATTCCCAAGGAGTTGTTCTTCCTTTTCAAAATCTTTTGAATTTTAAAATGAATTTTAGTGTCAACTTGTAATTTTTACAAAAACCAAAAACCAAAATAAATCTCCTGAGATTTTAAATCACCTGATGAAATTGAAAAGATTTATATTAATGAGAGTCATCAGGGCAATAAACAGTATATTTCTTTGAATTTATGTCTGTTTTCTTCCATCCTTGTAGCAAATTTGGAAATTTTCAGTATGTAGCACTTCTTTATTCATTATCAGATTTATTATATTTCATAGTTCAAATCTCTCTTCAAAGCTTTTCCAAGAAAGTTCAATTTTTAATGGCCTATTGAAAAACATTTAAACACAGAGTTGTTTTTAATGTATTGCTCTTGTGTTTTGATAAACTCAATAATTATTTTCATTATTCTTATGTAAATTTAATGAAATTTTCTAGGAAGAAAATTAATGACATTGTTGTTTCTAACTTTATGAGTAACATGTGACTTATTTCCTATACTTGTTTTATTTTGATGACTACTACTATTAGTATAATAATACATATGTATATATTATGTGTTTATATACATATATGTATAGAGAGAGATGGAGAGAGACAGACAGAGACAAAGAAAGAGAGGGAAGAGGAATTTTAGTTTTATTCAAGTTGAAAAGAAAACAGTTAAGTACATTAGTTTGAAGATTTTAAAGTTACATGTTATCAAGTTTAGGAAGTTCTATTCTTACTTTAATGAGTTTTCTGCCTTTATTTATATGGATTTATTCATCAGAGATAGACAAGGCATTTTAATGCAAGCTTTTGTGCTGGTATATGGAAATTGGTTTTTAAATATTTTTTACTCTGTATATGCTAAAATGCATTAACTTATTTTCAAATATTAAATTAAATTTTTGTTCCCTGGAAAAGTCTCCTAATATAATTCATGCTGGATTGAAGAAAAAAATTATTTAAATTATACAGAACAGATTAATCTACTTTTTGCTTTATCTTTAAAGAAAATTAACTTAAAATCATAAGGTTTAGGCCATACTTTTAATGAAATAAACTTACTACTACATGCAATAAGTTTTACTTTTCAGGATTCAAGAATATTAAATCTTAAGTTATGAAAAATGGTCAATGTATAATCACAGAAAATCAGACAAGTTAGTGATTTGAATTAAGTTTTCTGGGTGGCAGATACAAAGACCAAGAATTATGCATAAAGATTTTGAGGGACATGCTTTTAAGAATTATACACGTTGTACAAGACATGGAAACAGAAGTGAGCACATTGAATAGCTGGTCTTCACAAAACCTCAGACTTTTTTCTAGGGATTTATGAAGCACAGGTAACTTTTTAGCTTTGAATATATAGGGGGTGTGTGTATCTGTACTGTTTTGTGTCCCCATATCAACCAGCCATAAGTAACACACTGGCCTCAGAAATGAAAACATGATTTTGGATTGCTTTCTTCTTCAACTGAGGGCAATTTCTAAAGCAAGGCTTAAGGTTGTAATTGGTATCCTATCGTATTTCTAGCTACTGACAGCTAAGTCATTTTTCACAAAGGGAATTCTAAGTGTTTTTGGCAAAGTGTTTACTACAGTGGCAGTCCAGAAGTGACTGAGCCCTCTAATCCTGACCAGTGTAATTGATGGACATTAACATCTGACAAATTCTGAAATGGAACCATCAAGCAAGCCCAGTCTGGGAACCAGCACAATGCACAGGCCGCTGCCAGACTGGAACAAACCCCAGCTTCTCCCCGTGAGTCAGCACCATTTGCGGACTGGGGGTAGAGAGAACAAAGCCACACCACCAAGCAAGCCCAGTCTGGGAACCAGTTCCATGCTCAGGCAACCACTGGGCTGGAACAGACAGACACCAGCCCCTTCCGGAGTACTGGCTGGCAAACAAGAAGTACCCACCCTCACCCTCTACCCTCTGCCACAAGCAACAGGCTTATCTGGAGAAACACAGGCTGTGATGATAACTATGGAGGTGAAATGCAATTGGATGCCTGTGGTGCTTTGATATTTTACTAACATTACAGGTCTAGGGCCAGTGGTCTGCTCATAGGTTCAGAGGATAGCCATACTCAGTGTGGCATCTAGAGGGATCTCCTTCTGAGGTTTGTAGCCATTGTTGATTCCCTATTGTTGTGTTTTGTAAGTTCTATATTGTTTCCATTGTTTTATTGGGTTGGGTTTTATTCCCTTTTATTTTGTTTGATTATGTCAAATCCAATGGCAGGAGCAGTTACTTCAAAGACAGCAAGATATATTATGGTAACAATTTTGGATTTATTATAGGCTTGATTTGAAGTCCTTTATTGCATTGATTGTTTTCTTTTTGTTGTTTCTACTCTATTCTGTTCTGCTTTATTTTTACTGTGTCTGAAGTTATCTGCAGCTATTTTGAAGACATCAAAAGGCATTAGGGTAACTGTCATTGATTTTGCAATGTTATGAAGTCCTGCATCTTTTACACTGGTTTGTTTTGATTGGTTTTAATCTGTTTTGTCCTCTTTAAAATTTAAAAAAAATAAAAAGACTCTGAAATGGACTATGACCTGATGCTTTCTGAGGACTTCAAAATAAAATTTAATTCCTAGATGTTCTCACTGATTTGTTAAGAAAAACATCAAAAAGTCAAATTAACATAGTTTCTTTTGATAATATTAAATTTTTATTAGAAAAATAACTTTTATAACTCATTTTATTTAAGCAAGGAATTTCATTAACTAAATCATGACCAATTATTGAATCAGAAGTATGGTCCAGGATGAATGATAGTGAATTTCCAAAGATGCAGAGCTAGTTGACTGGTTATGTCCAAGATATCTTAACAAATAAATTTTAGTAACCTTGACTCTCTTCCTTTCTCCTGACAATCAGAATTTCAGAGAAATGAAATATGGAAAGATCTTTAACATATTTGACAGCATAATCAAAATCATAATAATGGTTCTAAATAACAATGAAATTTGTAGATAATCAAGATTTTGCATTGTGTTTTGAAATATTAAAATGTTTATGTTACTTTGAAAAAACTTATTTCTTATTCAGAGATAATGGAACTATTTATAGTTGTCATCACCATGAAATTATAATCAACAAGCTAATTATAAAAACTTAGTGAGTAAAATCAACCTTCTATCACAAATATATTTTTCCAAATTTTAATGAATATTCAAAAGTGTTTAATGGAAATATTTTAATAAAGTTAATTTCTCAATTTCAAGATGACAAATCAGTAATTGTTGAAATTAAACACTAAAGTTGTTATAGAAAATATATTTCATGTTAAAAATATGTCTTCAAAGTCAAGTCTATAATAAAAATATTAAACAAAATAAAGATTCAATTTAAATTTTATGAAAACTGAAATGTAAATATTTTCTCACCTTCCTTTTTAAATAAAACTAATCAAAATCACAGTGCTTTCCCTTCTCTAAAATGTTTGCTTAGCGTTGCTTAGATTAAAGTTTCCTCAATAAACACCACTGAAATTTAATGTGTATATTTTCTTTAAAACATTTTAATAAGAACTGTGTCTTAGTCAATTTTTGCATCACTGAGACATAATACTTGGCACCCCCAGTTTAAAGAAGGAGAGATTTATTTTGGCTCACAGTTCATAGAGGTTTTAGTCTATCTTCAACTGGCTCCAAGGCAGGATGGCTTGGCTCAGGGGAATGGCAGAGGAGATACCAAACTTCATGAAATGACAATCATGAAGCAGAGAAGATTAACAGAGGAGACTGGAAAGGAAATAGATGCTTCCAGGCTACACCCACAGTGACCAGTACTTTCTATCTAGAACCCACCTGCTAAGCTCCTACAATGCATTAACCTTTAAGAGTCTCAGCTATGAATGCATGGATCTCTTGGGGACATCCAGATATAAATGATGACAAACTAACCAGAAATATTTAGGGAATACATGCACATATATGTCTTTACATTGCAGAGACTACTCATTGATAAAATGTCTATTCTCTTTTCTTCCTTAGAGGCAGAAAATCAATTTATAGCTGTAACATTGTTCTCCAATTGAAACATGTCATTAATCAGATTACTCTGTAATTTCGAGACCTGACAGATGGTATCTATGATGATTGTCCATCAAAACAAGACATGTCTTTCTCTTGGTGTTCCCATCTGGCTGACAGAAATTCAGATCTGATAGTTGAATAGGCAGCAGTCACGATTGGACAAGAACTTATGATTCAAATGGATGCAAATTGAGCACACCACATTTGCACCAATAACTTCTGGAATATTTTTATTGTGGAGAAAAACAGATGTCGCATTACTCATTGATTTTTTTTCCAGTAAAGATAGACAATTTGTAAAAAAAAAAAGGGTAACTCAAATCTCTTATTCAAATTAAATACTTGCACATGTATAGTACACATTAATTTAAATGAAAAAAGATTAAGATTTTAGTTGAGTAAAAATGTTCAATGAGTTAATAACAAAGCAAGGGTGTTGTTCTAAACAGAAATGCGTGGTTGTTCTAAATAGAAGTGCATGGGTTCTAAAAGTAGCTGTTTTCTTTCCATCTCATGTATACCCTGGGAATTCTTAATGTACCACATACTTTCTGATGTTAGCAAAGTTTTTCAGAGTCAGACAAGTTACAGTGAATCTGAATGACATATTTAAATTAGAAAGAACTAAGGTAATACTTATATTTTGTTCCCTGGTTGTATTTTTGGAAAAGTGTAAACCAAGAGGTACTATGAATGTAAGCTTTCTCTGAAATTCTGGGATATAGGAAAAATGCTCATCTTTTACAGACTCGGAAGCCAGAGGCCTTGCTAGTCCTCAGTAGTACCTGACTTCCGCTACCACAATTTCCCTGCCGTGCCTTGCTTGAGTTCTCTTGAGTTGATGTTTAATCTTTTTCTTGTAGTGTTTTTGTTTGTTTGTTTGATTGGCTGGTTGGTAGGTTGTTTGGGATGTGTGTATGTATGCATACATATATGTGCAAAAGATGATTGTAAGTTGGCCTCCAGAAATATAGCAAATCATTCAAAGTGTGAAGAGATATGTGATAAAAAGTATAATGCATATGCAAATGAAGGCTACAAATTACCAAGAGGTAACACCACAGCAATCCAAAATAAAATACCAATATAATATTCTCAATGAAAGGGTGAGTGACATATATATATATATATATATATATATATATACTCCTCCCACAAATCCTTATGCCCTCAAAGGTGGGGCTTTGGAAAGCTTCTTGGTCGCTGGAGTCTCCTAGCTGAGTTGCTGTCAGGGGTAAGTTCTGGTGGGAAGAGGCAGGGAGCATAGCTGGAAGAATTTATCTCCCCTGCTTGCTTCTCCCATCTCCTGCTGCTTCCCTGCTGCCCTGCCACTAGCAGCCTTTCTCAGCTGTCCCTCCTCATGCTCCTGAGCTATGCAATCATGCCTTGGAGCCACACCACTGTGAACTGAAATCTCTACAAACTGTGAGCCAAAATAAACCTCTCCTACTTTAAATGGTGGCATTTAGCTATTGTTTCTGAGTGATGAGCAAATAACTAAGACAAGGAGCACAATGACCTGTGGAGAAGACCACGTACTGACAGATCTTCCAGAAAGAACTGTGTAACTGCTCATCGGAGACGATGCGCGGAGGACTCCTGGTGATGCAAGTTCATTTAGCTGGATGGGGCTTGAGGTACTTCAAACATGCTACGATTTAACTTCTATATCCTTAGTGCAAACACAGAATCAATAACTAAGGAAATATTAATTAGAAGGAAGTAAGTGAATCTATCTCCTCTGTGAACTTTATGTCCAAAAGTTTAGCTGGCTGGAATAGATCATGAATGGGAAAATGTGCTGCCCAGGAGCTGCAGGAAGCGTTCTGACACTATCTTTTCACCAACGAGACCACTCATCAAAGTTATCATTCACATCTCTGGGATATGATTTACCTATCAACAAACTGCTGCAAGTGTAGTGAAGTTTAATAAAAATACTAGAAACACGGGTAATCATTACATGCTGATTCTATCTAAGGACAGAATTTAGAGATTTTAAAACACAGGAGAAACTACTGTCTTTTCTCTGAATAGCCAGCATCACATCCGATAATATCATCATGGTTGTTTTAGTCCTTTTAGGCTACTATGGGAAGAAAAGGCATAAAGAAGGGGAATTTGTCAACCACAGAGAAATACTGATCACAGTTCTAGGGGATGAGAAGTACACAGTCAAAGCACCAGCCAATTTGCCTTCCAGTGTGGACCATTTCTCTGCTTCATACTTGGTGACAAAAGGCTGTTTCTTGACTTATGGAATACACAGAAGAAACCCTCAGATCGTTTTTGTGCATAAGTGTGCTATTATTCATTAGATTAAAAGACTAATACATGCAGGAGAGCAGGACATTGATTACCTCTTAAAGGTCTTACCTGCTCCCAACTCTTAATATTCCATAAAAGGATTAAATTGCAAACTGCTTTTCAGAGGGGTGGAACTCTATTTAAATCGCTTTTACTCCTTAAAACACGTATCTTCCTCACATACAAAGAGTAACCCTTTCATCCAGATGATCCTAACTTATGTACTCATTCTAGTATTAGCTCATAGGTTCAAAATTTCATGTAGGTCTCCAGATAAATTCTACCGGTGAATTTGTGAAATCAAAATAAGCTATCGCCGCGGTATCAGGGTAAAACAGGTACGGGATATACATTCTGACAGCAAAGGGGGAAAAAGGCCACTTCTAAAGCATAACACAGTTGAAACCTATCTGAAAGCCAGGAGAGGAAGTATTACAACTTGCAGACTCAGGTCTGACATCCTGTGAACATTTGGATAGAGCGCGGTGGGGTCCTGGAAGTCTTGGGCATTTCAATACCTATGACTTTGTTAAATTTAGCCAATGTTATGTTTGTCAGTTGTGTTGGAGATTCATGACATAAACTCTTCCAAACTAGCATTGCCTGCTGGAATAGCTGTATTGTTTTGAGGTCTCAATAGGGCTTTTGTACCTATAGTTTTACTAAACACTGCCCCAGTGGGCACTGTGCTCTGGTAACTTTATTTTTGTAATAATCTTCTCTCTGGCCACCTAGGTTCTAATTTAACATCTTACTAAACATTGTGATGAAGCCATAGTTTTGCATTGCATATCCTCACAAAGTGAGACCTACATGTTCACATGCTGCCTTCACAGTGACAGCATGAATCACAAATACACCTGTCTGAGCCATGACTGGAACAGACAACAGTTACTGTGTTAAGACAGGGATAGCGGAGGCCATTGAGGGCCCCGACAGAAAACCTACGGGTAGTACTCTGGGCCCATGTCCTGAAATAATTTTTCCCTCCTAGGACTTGGACCGGTGATGGGAGAGGTGGCCTTGTAGACTCCTGAGACAATCACCAGCGATTTTTCCCCTCGTGCTGATGCACAAGCACCTGATTCGTTTTTATTTGTGCTAATCACTTTATCAAGCAGGCACTGGTCTGAATCCCTGGTTTTGTCTTTAAATATGCCTTTTCTTCAATGTTTTCTAGTCTATGCTGCAAAGTTTCCAAATCTTTCTGCTCTATTTCCTTTGGCTTTTGCTTCACACTGAAAGCAGCCAAAAGTATCCACACAGCATATTTATTTTGACTGGAATTTCTTTTGCCAAATATATTAGTTTTTTACATTTTAGTTCTACTTTTCCCAAAACCTTAAAGGGGTAGACAGTTTGGTCAAGTAGGTTCTTCATAAAAAGGAGGAGCCAATCTAGCTTTTAATGAAATATTCTTCGTTTCCATTTAACACCTTCTTAGCATGGCCTGTAATTACATACTAGCATTAACACTGTGGTCATGACCAATAGCTGATTTCTGTGGAGTTCTTAAGCTCATCTTCTTTCCTTGTAAGCTCATTCTCTGAGTCTAATAAAAATTGCTCATAGGTCTCATTGAAAACAATGTAAATAATGACAAACAATATAAATAGTTTGAAAAATGTTTAAAAGATTTACATTTCAAAAGCTATCTGCCTACTACCCAGTTCAAACATTACTTCTATATTTTTTGTTAAGGTTATAACGAAACTCCTACTCCTGGTACCAAAATTATGACTCACTTAGTTTTCTACTGCTAATAATAAGTTGGGTAATTATAGAAAAAGTCATGTTATTTTGGTTCACAGTTATGATCTAATGTTGAAAGGATATATTTAATGAAGGCTGGCTACTAGCCATTGGTTGAGTCACAAGATAGAACAGAATTTCTAGGAGCATGTGAGAGACCTGGTTGAACCCAACTTTATACCACATTCATTCAAAGATTAATGCACTCACTCACATGAACACATTTTGAGTATAGACTGTCACCACCTGTAGTTATTTCAGTGTAGCCATGTTGCCTAGCCACAAAAATTGATATTCACACATTGTTCTCATCCTATATTTAATGCTAAAGTTATCAATGTATTTTGGGTCTAAAGAAAAATATTGTTTTCAGCTGGAATTTCACTCAGGGAACCTTATAAACATAAGGTTTATAATAAACATAAGTTTAAAATAAAAATAACCTAATAAATTGTTATTTTTCTCTTGTTTTATCTGTGCATATTAAGAAAACTCTCTTAAACTAAATCCTGAGAAATGCTATTTTCTGTGTAAGCCACATTTCATAAAAAATGCATTGCTTAAGAAAAACACTTTCTACTAACAGTAAAAATATCATTATTTTATTTAATTCTTTTTACTTGTTATGACTTCTTAAAATGCAGTATCTAATTTGAACATGGGATTATTTGTTTTTCACTACTGATTTTGTTTTAAATGACTTCTCCATTGCTTTCTTTTCAGGAAAAGAGAAATATGAAGCTTAGCTACAACAAAACATAATAACTTCTTGACTGGCAATTCCCACTTACCCTGTTTTGTTGTTTTAATGCATTGGAAACAAAGTGATTTTAATGGTACTTGTTTTGTTTTCTATGTAATCCAAAATATCATCTATCTTTGGTTTTTTACTTTTTTACTTTATTTTTAATTTTGGTACTGGAAATCAAACTCAGGACTTCTCATTTGCCAAACAGGTTCCATGCCAGTGAGCTATATCTTGGGCTTTGGTCTTTTTATTTTTGAGCTTTCCAAAAACTAAAGATTAGCTCACCAAAGAAAGGTAAGCCTTAAGAATATAGAACTCAATTTGATATTAAAGTTGTAACATATCATTTTAAATTATCAACTACATAAGTTTCCTTAAATATTTAGAATAATGCTATGTTGCAAAAGCTACCAATTTTTCTTAAAGTATAGTAATTATGCAATAGTTTGAAAAATATTTAAAAGATTTACATTTCAAAAGCTATCTGGTTTCACTGAATAAGATCATAGTGGAAAATGACAGAAAGAAATTTTCTCTGCTTGTTTAAAATTTATTTTAAATGGTTTTGGTAAGTATTTAATAGACTTCAAACTACAGTGAAATCATTTTCAAAACTGAAGTTTAGCAAAAGACAAAAACAAAACAACAAGAAGGCACTACAATCTACATATTATTTGACAGAAGAAATTTCCATTTATTTTAAAATCTACAATGAATTTCACAGATAGAAAGGCTTAGATGATATTGAAGATAAAATTGGTAGGGTTGAGGGTGACATACGTTGAGTGTAATTTATTGACAGGATATAAGCAATGCACAAGATAATTAATGGAATGATTTTGTTCAGATAAATCAATAATCTCCCTTGTATAAAAGTAGAATTTTTATTTTAATAAATATTACAAAATGCTGGAAAATCAAAAATAATAAATTATGATTAATTAAAACTCTTTGAGTAAGAAATCCCTTTGAAAATCTAATATTAATTGTCTTTTCTGTATTCAGGAGAATGTACACATAAAAAATGATCATTTATTTCTTCCTATAATGCAAGGAGATTCATTTATGCAACTTTGTTAGTGCTTAATCTGAGGTTCCATTTTACTCCTGTGGTATGAGCCCAGCATATATCACTAAATAAAGCAAGATTGTGTTTTCATAGACAATTTAGTGTAGTACATTTAGGCAATTCTCCAGATTAGAAACTATGCTTTTTCAGTAATCACAAATGTAGAAATAAATTTCAAAAATTCATAATGTATACTGAAATTTTTAGAAAACATTTAAACATTGGCTTTAACATTCATATACAAAACACCTAACGATGTCAACATGTGAGAAAACTAGAGAAGAATGAAAGAGAAAATTATGATATAGTGAATCCAGATTGTTGTAATAAAGAGTCCTAAAAAATGAAACAAGTAGTCTAGTAAATGTGACATTCTAGAGTCAACTAAATAATAAAAGACTAGGAGGGATCTGAGATTACATGAAATTCAAGAAGCATGTCTTGGGTATATTTTATGGTGTAAACTATAAGGTCTTGTGAACTAAATGCATTTCAGTTAATTTCTTATGAGTTATTACCTAGCCATTCAGTTTCCATTCACTACATGAGAAGGCATGTAAAACTTGTGATTCTTCATTGCTAATAAAGTTTTCTGTACCAAAAATTCTTTATTGATTACAGGTAGAAAGAGACGGAATGTTTCTGTATCATTAATATTTCCTACTTTACTTTTTAGCTTCTAAAAGTAAATTTGAACAGTCAACACATCTCATAAAATGGAAATAGCTTTTTAAAAAAATTCCCCAGTCTCTTTATTTGAAATGAGGTCAATATCGCCTCAGAGCTGATCCAAACTGTCAATTAAACAATCAAAATCCCATGAAATACAGATGTATGCTTGTTGAATATTTCTGTAATATTTAACTCATGCTTTGCATATTTACTTGTTATATCAGCTATGTTCAACATCATATTTTTATTCTTTCTAAAGTCATTGAACAAAGAGGAAAAAAAAAGGTATTTTTCACTTTGTGTTACTGATAGGAGATAGTTAACTGTATGAGGAAGACAAGTAGCTCTCCCAGTTTGCATTTTGTGCCATCTTGCACGCAGCTGTGAACAATTGTACCCATGCCAAATAGTTTGTTGAGTTACCATTCCAGAATGAGTCTATTAGCCAGCACATATTTAGTAACACAAATCTTGAAGTTAGCAGCAAAATCACATGCAGACCACTGAAAGCATTTAACTCAGAAAGATAACACACTAATTTATAAACTCCCATTTTGGAAACCAGAGCAGCACACTATCATAAAGCATCTGTGTAAAAAACAAAGTAGTTAAGAAATGCAACTTGAGGTTTATGTAAATGATTAAATATAAATGACTACAGAACAAAATAAAAGAAATTCCCGATTGTAGTTATTTACTTTTATTTGCTGAAACTAGTAGCAATGGCCTTTGATTTGGATTTTCTCGTAAAGGTCAACAAGAAGAGTGTGGATTTGTTATTAAATTATTATCAGGAAACAACAATAGTGAAAATGTGTCCTGGGGAAGCAGAGTTTTAATCTTAATTAATGTCTTTTTTATTGAAATGTCATTATATGTTAGATATATTTTTAGTAGTCTTGTACAAGCCTACAGCAAAGTGTCATTCTTTGAGTGAACAGATAATGAATGAAAAGATTCATGTTTAAACTCATTAGACAATGTCAGATAGGAAAATTAGAAATGCATCATTAGTAGATTTCATTACATCCACGTACATATTTTATTTATTTTACAGAATCTTTTTCTTTTTTTTGTACCTGGACTCAAACTCATTACTTCACACTTTTTTTTTTTTGTATCTGGACTCGAACTCATGACTTCACACTTGCCAGGTAAGCACTGTGCCCCTGAGCTGTATCTCTGGACCTTTATGTATTTTTTTAATACATTCCAAAAACATTAAAATAAATTGCATCACTTTTAGATCACTTGAAACTAATTCGTAGTCACTGAGGGCACTTGACTCAGGACCCAATCAGGAAAACAAGTCACTACAAATACCTCTATTGCAAGGACTTCAGCCAGACTCTCAGGGAATTTCTTACCAAGGAACCCAAGAGTCAGCGCTTTAAGCAGAGTGATCCTCAGACCCAAAGAGCTGCCCTTCACCAGGTCAGCATGCCGCGCAGTAGGTGAGATTCTCAGACGCTCATCAGCACAGTTACAATTGTGCTTCATTACTCTAAATTACCAAAATCTAAAACATTCCTCTTATTTTTTGCTTTTTAAACTCACTAGTGTACAAATATGAACGAAACTGAGTCCAAGATGTAAAATCTGTTGTATGCTAATAAGAATCTGTGCATATACTTTGAGTGAATTATTAGATTGAATATGTGAATTTTTGCTGGAGAAATGTCTAAGTATTTGGTTGATTTGTACAGTATCGCCTTTCTCAAATCAGAAAAAATTCTAAATTGTGAAATATTTTTGGTGTGAGTTCTGAAATGGGATTTTGGACTCATATTTTATAGATTCTTTTCTCTGTTAGCTTTTATTCTACCGATTTGGTGCTTTAGTGATCAAAATAACCTCTCTGATCATTATTTCATATGGAGGCATATTCTACTTTAACATCTACTGTGATTTTAAATAAATACTCTGCTGTGGAATAAAAATGAGTACCTAAATTCTATTTTAATGTTATTATCTAAACATTCTTAGACTAGCTGAGAAAAAAATACTGAATGTCAGTTTAACTGAACTGTACATAACACAACAATTAAATTTTCTATGTGGAGAGTTAGTCTAATGATTCTGACCTTAATGCATGTCATTATTATTTAGCATAAGTAAAAATCAATGAACATAACCCTATTTAATGTGCCTTTCCTAAGAATTAATGAATACATCTCACACATAACATTTCAGTTGCTAATGTGGTCATTTTCTTTTTAATTCAAGAAGTTTAAATGCTAAACATTGCCATAATTTCCTTTATTTTCTAACACAATGAAACACACAAAATATGTAGTATGTTAGTATTATCAAAAATCCCTGGTTTTGACCATATTTCTTATCTGTTTAATATGGAATAGTTACATGTATTTTTATGCAATGATCATTGTCATTACAGTCTGTCATTAAATGTGAAAATACAAGGAAAATTGTAACCAATGGATGTTTTATTAATTTTACCTGCTGCAGGAATGATTTGAGTTGATGGAGCCAAAAAGGCAACGCAGACTTACTCTCCTCATTATGCAAAGAAGACAAATGCTCCAAACAGAAGTTCAAACTCTGAAAATCATAATTTTATATAAAATACTTAGATCCAGGAATTGTTTGTTACGATAGAATATAATTTACCTTAATCCTATCAGAGTCTTTCTGCAGATTTGTACCCACTGAGGCAATAACCAATATGTGAACCATATACAGACTACTATTACTGAACAATGAGACACCACTATCAATTTTCTGAAATAATGATTTAAAATTTTACTAATGCTATATTATGGACTTAGGGGTTATATAAAAACTGTTTGGGGCATTTTTCTCCTTATACTTCTTTTTCAAATTATGCTTTATGTAATATTTTCAATTGATTAGTTGCCTTAATTAAAATCAACTTTGCAGCATTACATGGACAATAATAACCAGAGTCTGGGGCTTACTCTTTAAATTAATAAATGTTCTGTAGACTGCACGAACAAAACAGTGGGAATCTGTTATCTCCTCAGCATAAAAATAGAAGTCAAAAGTTATCTTTGATAAGAGATGTTAAGAACGTCATTTTATTTTAGTTTAAACTTGCAATCTCTTTCATATATTTGTAATCTTGAAAGTAGACATTTTACACCTATGTTGCACAAGCTTCAGTCATGAACAAAACAGAGTTATGTAGAATACAGCCTATGTAACAGGCAATTAATGATGTTAAAATACAGTATCATTTATCTGGGGGAAAACTTAGAAGCCTTCTCCTCCAACATCCCATACAATGCAAAAATCTCTTTTATTTTTATTTTAACAGAACTGTTTTATTTTTTAAAGAATCATCAGTTGTCTTTTTTAATAGAGAAAAAGTGGCATAAAATTTCTAGTATTCGAAAACAATGTGACTTCACTTAATCTTTTCTTGATCAGTCCAGATGTATTTTAATGAACTGTTCAAGAAAGCAGATTCTAAAGTCAGATGGAAAAGAGCTCGAGCTCTGCCTTAGAAAACTGAGCCTACAAATTTCATATAAGTTGAATAGTGCTAATAAAGTGACCTAACTTAATTATTGCACTAGTTTGAGGTAATTTGAGCATAAAAACAAAAACAAACAAATAAACAAAGAAACAAAAAAGACAAAAATGCCTGTGCATTTTAAGGACTAACATGACACACAGTAGGTAACTGATAAATGTTAAAATTATTTTAAATTAATTTTATAGTATCTGACATCTTATGATCTCCAGATACTATTTTCAAATCAGCTTTTTTATGCCATATAAGCTGACTGATTGTGTTTTCCTTTTACTCTGAGGATGGAATTTCCATACTGGTTCCAATTGTCGGAACTATAAGTTTGGTCCAGTGCTGCTGACATAAAACAGAACACTGAGCTCAGAGACTGAGCATGTAAAATAAAGAAAACCAATCTTTTATTAATTTATCAAAAACTTCCATTTAATTTTGCTGCTTAAAATACATCAACAGTATGTACTAAGTGTTGCTAAAAGGATGTTTAAAAAGGCTTTATTCTCCAAGAGTTTGTAATTTCATATAGAGAATGTTTCCCAAATGGAACACAGAGTAACTCCAATGATTTAAATTTGATTTATGAAAAAAAAATCTAGCACGGCAGATCAGTGTGAAAGAGTAGCCTTCCCCTCAATAATAATGCTGGTCAATTTGACAACCAAAAAGTAAAATTAAAACTTGGATCTATTTTCACACCGTGTGCCTGATGAACACAAATGAAAAACCATAATGAAAAGAAATGATGAATTCAGCTAAATTAAGACTTTTAATTTATATAATATTATTGAGAATGACAAACATTTTCCAAATGTTACAAATACATGTAATGATGATAATCAAAAAGAAAAATGCTTCAAGATCTCTAACAAGTCGGTGGGAAAACAAGAGAATTTAATTAAAATAAAAGTTGGCTTTAAAATACTAAAAGTTCATGAATTTGAAGAGTCACATGGCCAATTTATATTTGAGAAAATGGCATCCTCACTCAGTCACCATAAAATACAACATATGCTTCAAAAATAGATACAAAAATTTAGAAGTAAACTGTATTTCCTTTACAATCATGTTGACACCTCCTAAAACTCAAAGTGACTGAACCCAGCTATAGTACTTTTAAGAAGTAATAAGGTTATAAGAGATCATAATAAGTGAGGCCTTAATCCTATGGAATGATGTTGTTTAAGAGGAAGAGACCTCAGTGATGGGTATGTTCTGCAGAATGGCCAAGCGAGAACATAGCAAAAAGAAAATAACTGGAAACCAAGGAAATGAAATTAGGAGAAGCCAAACCAATCAGTCCTTGATGGGGGACTTAGAGTTTCCAGAATCTGAAAATAAATATGTAGGTAGATAGATAGGTAGATAGATTCATTCATTCAATCACACTTTTATTCATTATTTGTAGTACACTTTTTATAAACAGAAAATTAGCAAAGTAAAGCTATATAAAAGAGATTTTTATTTAATTGCAATTTAATGTAGGATATGGAGTTTATTCAGAAGCAGAATAATCAAACAGAGATGGAAAATTATAGACTGATAATGAGCATTCACACACATTCATTACCAAAAGTAAAACATAAAAGAAGAATTTAAAATTTTAAAGTCTAGAAGAAAGAGATGAGATGCAAAGGGATATTTAAGGTTTAAAGCATTGCATTTTTTCTCTAGGGATACTATTATTCAAGAATTCAATCTTCCATGATTTGTTAAAGGTTAATGTATATTTTGTATATATTTTTAGGTAACTGTAAAGCTTCTTAACTTTGAAAAATAATACAAATATATGCATATTTATTCAACTATAATTTCAGGCTTATTAGTCAACAAATTCTCATTCAATTTTTTTCCTTTCAGGACATACAAATCTCAAAATAATTTAATCTGACATATAATAAGGATCCATTAACATCTTTTTGCTGAAAATTCTTCATTCTTGATATTTAACCGGTCAATCACAAAATATTAATCATATATTTCATTATAACATTGTCCAAATCTCACTACTATTGGAATTGATAGATATATAATTTATTTTCTCCAAATGATCATATCCTGGAACTTATTATGTGGCCCATAAAGTCATAAAGGGATAATTAGAAGTAAGACATATGGCCCTGAATTCAGGTGCATTAAAATTTTACATAGAAGTTTCAGAAAGTGCGAGAATTGCCATTAATATTTTTCAACTGAACTTTAGCAAAAGACTAAAGAAAATCATGACATCAAACCTGTTATGAGAAATCATCTCCAGGCAACTGCATAAGGGTTCAGGATCACTGCTCAAGAAAATAATATAGTAACCGACTATTCTTCATGCTTGAAAATAGTGCCTGCTTTTGCTAAAGTAATGCTTTTACATTCAGTCATGATTATTTCTTTTGACAATTAGTTAATTTAGTCTGTTAAATATGTATATGTGAAATAAATTAGAAAATTCTTTACCCCTGAAACAATATCTAGAAAGAAAGTGATAGACTCAGTATTTAATACAACTTCAAAAAATGCCAGAGATATCAAACAATATTTTGTGCAATTTGTTATATAATAAATGTATTGTAGTGAATTATTAGTGATGAAAAATGAAGAGGAAAATTTGAGGGTGTTGAGTTAAGGAAGTCTACTAGCAGTATCATTAGCAAGAAATACATTTTAAAAAGCTGAAATGTGAGTTTCTTTCTTTTCCTCAAAATTGGGAATCTGTGCTGGCTTTATGAACTAAACACAAAACAATCTGTAATTATGGATTTCTCAGTAAATCTCTTTTTTGCACTGCTCAATTATATTAGGTGTCTGATGACAGCTCATCAACCTCTTTCTGATATATTCTCATGCAGCAGTCACTGTAATGCAGGATGGTTAATGATCACTCAGATTTATATATGACCACTAACTGCAGAATATTGATTTTGGATCTTTACATGATGGTAACTTTTGTGTAAATCCAGCATATGCATTTACAACCAAGGTGACCTCTGACCCCTTCAGGGAAGGTTGTGTTGTTTGAAGAAAGCTATAGGAATTGCAAGCAGTCACGTACAACCTTCACACTGCACTGATCATGTCACATGAACTGATATTATTTGCTGTGGCTACCACTGTGTGTAGCTCAAAAGCTGGAGTAGTTTTGAGCCAGGCATTCTGGGATTTCACCACTGTAGCCAATAAGGATCACCTTAACATCTGAACATTATTAATTTTGATCTGGTTTTTCTTCAGAATTTATTGCCACATAGCAATGTTCAATCTACAGTACATGCCTTGTGTCTCCAATTAAAGAAATGTAGAACACACATTTAAAAAAGCAAGGCCCTTTAAAATAATATATTCCAAGCATTTAATGAAGAAGGTAAAGAAAAAGTCCTTTTTCATGGAAAGTCCTTGTCCAGGAATTGACTGCAAAATAGAGCATTAAAAATACAATATCTAAAGTCCATTATTTAGCTCAGGGTCTGGTACATCTTAATAATTTAATAAACATTTTAAATTGAGGAAATGGGTGAATGAAAAGTAATTAATTTAAGTTTGCCTTACATGAATCCCATTTTACAGTGTCTTACACAAGCTTAAATGTTAGGATTTTAAGGTTTAAATACAAAGTGATTTGAGATGTGCAAATATCATGGTCCTCAACTACATTTCCCTCTAGATTAATTATCTGTGATTTTTTTATTGATCACAATTTTAAAACTCTTATGTCAATTGAAAAAGTACAATATAAACTGAGTAGGTTTCAATTCTGACAGCAATCTTTTATAATTAATAGACCATCTTCTCTTTAATAGTACAGTTGCATCATAATTTTTATGGATTTAGAATTTATTATGGACTTCAATTCTTTAGATATTTGATCTGTTTTCACATTTGTATCTAGAGGTCACCTATGATTTTAATGAAAGTTTCAGGGTTTTTTTTAATCTAAGTAGAAACAAAATATGATAGCATTGCCTGAGATTATTTTTTGTTTGTTTGTTCTTGTGGCTTGGGGACAGAGTCTCCCTAAGTATTTCAGGGTGGCCTTCTACTTACTGTGTAACCCAAATTCACTTCCACTCTGTTCCATCTTCCATCCCACTCTCCCAAGTGCTTTGGCTACAGGTGTGTGCAAGCCTGTCTTGTCAGAGTAATTTAATTCATTATGCCAATTTCAGGAAACCCAGTTCTACCATAATTATTTTATTTTTCCAATGCTTGTATAAGTAACTTGGTTAACCTCACACTTTATGAAATCACTTAGCTAAACTTCAGCACATTTCCATATTCTGTCCACTGCTCAATACAATTATTAGTTCCAATAAAGTTATTAATACTTTTATCCACAAATATATCCACATACATATGTAACAAACATAATTATAGGAGAATATACTGGTGTTATTTGGATAATTGAGAATATAGATGTTTTATTGCTAAATTTTGGCCTAAATTTGAGTGGAAATGAAAGAGGGAAATACAGGCAGATTCTGTGATTTAAAAGACCTTGTAAGAAGCAATTTACAAACTTCAGATATGCATAAATCCCTTTACACTCAAAACTGTTATGTGGCATATTGTGACATTTTGTTGATGTTCTGTTCTATTTTATTGTTTGCTTATAAACAATATTATTTCAAATTAAAATGACATCCATAACAGATCCTCCATGAACAGAGGAGTGAAGAAACTCATTACAAAGCTTTGTGAAGAAGCATCATTCTCACATCAATAACGGTTGAGGTATCAAATTACTAGATAACTCAGACAATAGAGCATCTGAATTCCAAATCTAGTCTTCTAACACATAATCTCCTGAGATTCTTAATCCAAGAAAAATAAAGTGAATGTTAATTTCCAGCTACACGAGTGCTTAGTGTAGGACATTTTTTATATCTTCTGAGTAAATATGCGAAGTTACAGATCAAAACACCTTCACAATACCTTGAGTAGAGGGAGCCATCAACAACACACTGGCATAACAGGAATCGGTGGTTAAGTGGGTAAAAAATTGTCAGTGAAAAAGAGAACTTTAGAATCTAACTCCAAGGGGGAAACATTGACATCCTTAAGTACGGTAGCAAATCTTACCCAAATAAACACATGCATTACTGTTATCCCAAATTCAAACCAACGCCCTGCCTGTATGCTGCTTCCGTACCATTGCTGTTTCATTAAATTTAATCAGATTGGTGCTTCTGCCACAAAATACGAATTTTAAGCTCACCATAAAGACATGGATAATTTTCACTGAAGGATGGCTTGACTTTTATCAAGTGGGTTAAAATGGATATTTTAAAGCAAATTAAAATCCAGAGTTTACTGGACGCTACCGCACTGCTATCCTTCTTAACAAGATCTGAATTTGAATTGGTATTGTATTAATTGACAAAAAAAATCCTGAATAAACTCTACAACAAATCACTTGTGAGCTTTTGCTTTCAATAAATACAGTGATACTTTGGTTCACAAATTTAGTTCAAAATGTAGTTCATCCCAGGATTCTGCGAAGATGGCTACCATTGATGTAAATAAGGGAAAAATGGCAGTGATCATGTTCGTCATCCTATGTGGAGTAGAATTCTCCCAAATGCTGCTTTCTGTGAACCAAACTTTTTGTGAACAGAAATGTTTGTGAACAAGGTATCATAATAAATAAAATGCGCTGTTTTTCTGGATAAATTAATGGATTATAAATTTTAGTGGGTACATTCATTCCAGTGGTAACTGAATAACATTGTCCAAAACATCAACAGACTTTTGCTTTCTTTTACACGTATAAGATTGCTGAACCCTTATTTTTGCAATGACACAAATTACTGTCAAAAATGTTGAACATCAATAATTTATATGTTGTCCATAAAAGAAGCAATTTGTGTATGTACTCTGGAAATATGTCTGATCATAACTAGTAAATTAAAAGATAAGCAAATTCTGTGGCATGGAAATTGACCCTGTTGTCATATACATTTAAAACAGTCTAGAACATTGTACCTGCTAAGATATACTTGCTTTCACATTGTTGATGGCTTAAAATCACCTGACTGCAAAAGAATGGAAAGATACTATGCATACATAAAAATTGGGAAGATATTATAAAAAGAATGAATTAGAACTATATTTGACAACCTACATAATTACTAGAAATATAGTTTTAAATAAAAATTTTATTTTCCATGGATTCATGCATTTTAAGAAAAGCTAAGTGTCATGCTGGAAATGAAAAGCACCTCTGCATTTGCATCTTTCAGGAGGATTACCAATTTCAGCAAAAGTTACACAATGACATTATTTGTACCTGCACTTTGGCTTTCTAAACTTATTTAATCCTTATTTCACTTATTTAATCCTTATTTCAATAATTTAAAGTAAGTCAGGATTCCAGTTGATCGTATGCCTGTTGATACAGTTAAAAATTATCTGCTTGCTGGAATTTGTGATTAAATAATATCTGAGGAAACCATAGACTTATCTACTGATATACCCTGACTAGACATATAAGGATGACCATGATAAAATGTAGAATTTGTCTGGTCCCTTTCAATATTTTTTGATCACCTCATAGGGTATCTTGCTTGAAAGAGGCTGTTTTTAAACACCCCACGTAGTTTACTGTCTCCAGATTTGGACCACCTACCAGAAATATATTTTCAAAATTCAAAATGATCACTTTATTTCTATATTCTACAATCTTCAATCACCACCATGATCAATATGATCAAAAATGTAAATCTTTTTTGTGCTATTTGTAGTTATCCATTACTTTACTTCAGTATTGTCTAGCCCATATGTCTACAATAGTCTAAGCCTTGATTCATTCTTTCCCTTCGCAAACTTCTCCCACCCCAACAATATTTTAGCTATGTCAAATCACTTATTGACATTTGGATCCTGGGTCTTGGGGTACACTAGACTCTCTGCCTGTTTTTCATCTTTGATCATTAGAAAATCCTATATTTGTCCCAATTGAGCTCATAAATTACCCTTTCCTATGACCATTCTATGTAATGATGTTAGACAGTTTTATTACTTACATATAACATAATGTTTAGTTTTTACCACTACTCTTATCTTAGTGGATGTCAATAACAATTTTTTCTTGTTAGATTTTTATGAATCACATTACCAGCACAATTTAAACCTAAATTATTTTCTTAGAAAATATTTATCAAAACAATATTTGAATCAGAGATTGATTCAAAGTAGAGATCTATTTGCCTAATATTTCATTCACTCAACTCTTGTTCACTGGACAAAGAAAAATGAATAGTATGGAAATATAGCAAATTTATGACTTTACTCTGCCTCATAAACAAGAAAAGTGCTGACCCTCTTTATTTCTTCCTTATAAATCTATGATGAAAGGATAAAACATTCTAATCTTATGAATGTCAAATAGCTGTGCTTAGGTTCTAATAGTAATGAATTTATTGAAAATACTGAAAACAGTTTAGAGCAGAGCTTCTCTCAAGCTTTTTTGCCAGGAAGGAGCTGTTTCATGGAAGACAGTTTTTCCATAGTCCAGGAATGGGCAAGACAGGTTGTTTTGGGGATGATTTCAGGGCTTTGCATTTACTGTGCTCATAATTCATATTATGATTACATTAGCTTCCCAAAAGGAGCATACGAACTAAGCCATCACAGGTGCAGTTCACAGTTGGATTCTTACTCCTAGGAGAATATGCCGCTGCTACTGATTTGACGAGAAATGGAGCGCAGGTGGAAACGCTATTAATGGAGAAGGGGTGTAAATACAGGGTGAGCACATCTTGCCTACTTGCTGTTCACCTCCTACTATGTAACCCAATTCCACCAAACTCATGTATGGGCAACTATCTGTGGCCCAGGGACTTGGGATCACTAGTTTAGAGAATTTAGAAAAGGTACCAATTCTATTTCTACCATTCATTCAATGGAGACAGTGGTCAGTTTTTAACAGTGTAAAATTTCAAGATGCTAACTTTTATTCATTGGTAAAATAGGGTTAAAGAGAGCAAATATACATCCATGTATCGTTGGGATTTAAGAGAAAATAGTTATATAGTATGTAACCAAGTGTCCAGTGAATTACAGAATCTAGTTAACACTGAGTGTGCTATTTTTTACTAGTGCTAGCTCTTCCCAGCTGGCAGCACTGGTATGGGAGTAACTCATTCTACTAAGTGAGTTATATGGTAAAGAAACATTTTTCCCAGTACAGTTTTGAATATCCTGAATATAATAGATTTTAATTGCATAATGAAAAGCATGGTAAAATGTGGACTATTAGTCTTTCTTATTTATACATAAAAACATTGAGTTATTTGTTCCCAGTCTTACAGGTAATATTGTCTTTAAATGTTAATTAATGGGAATTATAGATATTTCCAATCCCAAGGGAAAAGTTAGCCTGAAGGATTTATAGATCTGAGGAAAAACAACAAGCCATTTCAGCAGGTCTAGCAAGGAGAAAGGATCATGACTACTGTATACTGCTAAAATAGCCTGGGGCTTTACTCTGAAAGTGATTTATTTCACATAGCAGACTACAAGTTATTGAAGAAATCCAATGGAGCACCCTTAATTTGAGAGTATGTAATCAGGGGCGTTCAGGAAAAGGGCTTAAATGCTTAGGACCAGGCTTTAGAACAACTACAAAACAACTTCACTTGAGGATTTTCAGTGTTACCCTACCACAGTGACTGGGTGAGTGTCAACAACAGATTCCTGGACGAGGTTCAGATTAATCTGAGATTTTTAAGTTTAGGCCAGGAAGGACATGAAGTCTTGGTCTCTAAGGTGAGAAGCCAGGCCTAGTATGTGTGGTTTTTAGAGGAAGCTGAATCTAAAAGTGCTGGAATTAAGTCAAGTAGACTGGTGAATCCCACCCCGCTGCTTCCATCCAGCACAGACACCAGTGATTCCATTTTCCTTCTCCAGCTGGCTGTGCGAACAAGGAGACTTCAGGTTGGAAGGTTACCAAAGGAGGGGTAGGAAGCTCACAAACCCTCAGACCACAAAACTATGTTGGACAAATCGTGACTTCCTGAATTCTAACAGTGCAGATCCTTGTAAGAAACAGCTCATTCCAATATAACAAGGGATTTTTTGAGTCTTCTTTTTCTTTTCTTTCATGGGTTTTTTGCTGTCAGGAATTTTTTTCTCTTTATTTTATTTTTCTTCTTATGTATTTCCTCATTTCACTCTCTGAATTTTCTTTTTATTGTCTGTTCTCTTCTGTTACTTTTATCTAATTGTATTCATTTCCTTTACTTTTTAATATAGCCTTGATATCATATTTTCCCCTTCTCATCTTCCTTTGCTTAATTTCTCAAATTTTACAGTTTCATTCACCCATAGCCACCTCTTTTAGTCACTATACAATCATTAAACTTGAGTCACATTTATATAGCTAATTAACTCAATGCTATTTTACTTGAAATATTTTCTGTTGTTAGTGGAGGTATATTTGTTGCCTTTAGGTAGGTATCTACTATATGTTAATATTGATTTATTATATACTTAATATGTAGATCTCTTCAGTGGTTAAGTGTGGTTTTCTTCCATGGTTATTTGTTCTTATATGGAGATAATATCTAGATTGTATTAGATTTAGTTATTGCCACAGAATCATACTTCTTGTTGTTAATTTGTTTTCTCAGTACACTAAATACCTGTATTGCCTTTGTGTCATTAAAAACACAGCAGTCTATCCCAAAAAACTGGGTGCTTGGCCAGTTATTCTGCAGCTTCCTATTCCAAATTAATAAGAAGTGGTTGGTTGGGTAACAGAGCCAAAAACCTGTAATTAGCTGCAGAGTGCATCAGTAAGAAGCAGGCACTGACCAAAGAGATTCCTATATTAGCAAAAAAAAAAAGTTTCCATCGTAATCAACCTGTAAATGTAAGTATAAAAAAAGTAGAAACATGAGAAGACAAGGCAACAAAATGCCTCTGAAATCTCCCAAGTCCCCCAAAGCTGGTGAGACAACAAAAGGGAAAATAATTCCACTACGTTGCTAGAAAACAACATGTATTGTACTGTGGAATGAAACTCTATTTAGATACATATTATGTCCATATATTGAAAACTTTGATTCAACTAGGTACATGTCCATGTTAAAAAAGATAACACAGTGGGTAACAATAAATAACCTAATGATGCACCTCAAGTTTAATCCAAGTCCAAATCTAGCATGAGGAAGAAAATTATAGATGTTCACTGCAATTTTTTCTCTGATATTGTTGCCCTTTTCCTTTTCCTGGCCACCATGAACTAAGAAACTTTACTCTGCCATAGCTTTCTTTCATAATATTTCTTCCTTGGAGAATGTCTACCATGTACTGAATCCACTGAAAGCATGCTAAACTAAACCTTCCTTTGAAATAATGTGTGTTAGCTCTTGTGCCTCTGTGATGGAAAACCTAACTAATAAGTAAAATTGGTAACAGGGAGAAGTAAAAAACAACCAAGCTATGTCACATATTTGTGCTAATACATTGTGATGAATATATTCAGCAGTATCACAAACATGTACCATGAGGAACTCTTTTAAAAAGAAAAATAACATTTGAAGCAGAGAAGTGGTATTATTGCTGTGACTCAACCTGACCACACAGTATAAAATGTTGAAAATGTTTTATTAAAGAACTTTGGAAATGTTTGGAGAATCTGGTTAAAAAAGCCCTTAAAAGCTGTAAATAGAGCTAGCTTTGTGATTCTGATCAGAGCTTAAAAGACTAGAATTCAGACAGTAATTCAAAGAATGAAATAGCAAGTTTAACAGGTTTCAGTTGAGAGCAGAGTCTGTTTGCCATTGGACTGTCATTGTGTTAATTCTGGCAAACAAATACATATATTTTGCCAAAATCTTGCCATTTTATAGGAAACTGGGTTTAGAGCGGTTGTATTACATGATGTGATGGAGGAAATTTCAGCACAACTCAATATTCAGGCTGTTGCATGGGTACTGCTGGATTAGTTTAACAAAATTTATAGTGAGAATCAGATGTTTAAAATGGGATAAAACTTGAAATACTTATTTTTCAGGTATTGGAGGAGCCATGTATAAATCTGGGGCCAAAGGAAGTATGACTGCTAAGGAGATTGATAACATTAAAAAGTAGCAAAATACTTTGGTATAAGGAAAGGAAGAAAGGTGTTCTGGATATATTTCAGGAATCATCAAGACCCCATCCATCGGATGTTCAACTGCACAAAATAGTGAATCATTCTTTTGAGAAGAGAGTCTCTGGGCTCCCTGCTCAAGAAAGGTCTCTAGAGAGTTGGTCCCATGGGATTCATTTCATCATGCTGGGCTTTCCAGGCTCCCAGAAGTCACTGCAGTTATGGTACAAGGGGACGTGGCTACTTCTTCTCCTGACTGCATACCTTGGGATTATGATGCTTGTTTCACTGGCATGCAGATTCCAACACTTGTGGGTCAGAAAGGATTCCATCCAGATTTCATAGGAATTCCTGGGAAACCAGGCAAACAGCCCCTGAAAAGGCAGTGCATGAACATATGAGAATGAAGCCAAAGGTTCAATGGAGACAGCACGAAGCAGGAAATCCCAGTAAATGAAATGTCAGCCAAGAAAAGCTGTAAACCATCAGTGGAGCATGTGCAAGAGGGTGCTCTTGTGGACTACAACCTGCAGAGTTGTTGGTGTGATACCACGCATGCCCTTTGAAATTCAAGTTTTACCTATGTGTTCCCCAGATGCTGAACCTGGAGCTTAACTTTTGCAATTCTGAGTTTCAGTTTTGCCTTCATCTGATTGTTTTCTGAATCCTGCTCTTTCTTCCTTTGGGAATAGGAATGTTTGCCCTGTGCCCTTATACATGGGGATTATGTAACTGGATATTGCCTTTTACCATGCTCCACCACTGAGATTTTGCCTTGATTCTATGAGAAAACACAGACTTGTGAAAAATACTGAAACTGTTGAGAGTTGAAGGAAAGAACAGTTGCATTCCCAATTGTATGTGGGATAATACAGAGCTAAAGTGAAATGGATCCTTGTCTTTATGTGGAGGCTAATTATGGTTTAAGGACCTTCAGCTGAGTGTGCAATGGAAAAGAGATTATAAATATTATTTTGGAAATTTTAAGTTTTTTAAATTAAGAAACACCTAACAGATTGATAGAGCAAACTCCTTATAGTGTTGAGGTGGATCATGGAGATTTGGCCTTAGATATTACATATGTTTCCTCACCGTTCCCAGCCTGGTCTTATTCCCTGCTTTACTTAATGGCCGCTATGAGCTGAGGAGCACAATCTCTTGCCATTATCTTCCTGCCTTGGAGCCTGATGAAAATGTACTGAATCTCCTGAAAGTATGGCTCAATTAAATCTCTTCTCCTTGAACCTGTGAAGGTTAATTATTATGCCTTACAACAGGAATGCTGACCTACACACATATAGTCTTTTGTTATCTACTAGAAGTTATTATCTTTGAAGTAGACATAGGCTATGTGAGGTAAGGCAACATTTCAACAAAATAAGTATAGATGCATGAACTACTGAGGTTCTCTTATTCATTTGGTAGAAGCACCTTTGCCATCAATGCATGGCAAACCAACTTGGCAGCATTGAAACAATTTAACTTAAGTAAACTGTTTTTCATCCCAGTTCAGATAACATATGAATTTCAATTTTTTGCAATTTGTATAACTTTAAGACTCATTATGTAGATCCTATTACAATTCCTGAGTTCTTTTTTGTGTTAGTCGCATAAAAGAAGGATATGCTTAATAAGAACCATAGCACACCAAATTAATTGTTTCCTCCAGTGTAAAATCCAAAGCTATTTCTTCTCTTTAGGCTTTTATCTGAAATGGAGCGGTCCTTATGATTTATTAGATAATTTTATCTTTCTGGAAAAGCTTCAGTTAGATAATTTAAAGCAGAAATAGGTAAAATGATGGTATAAATTAACCATAAACACAGTCACTGTTATAACCAAGGAGTTACTCACATTGGAGGTAAGAATGACTAAAGCAAAGTCACTTTGTGTAAAATGTCAGAAAGGATGATCCAGGAAGTCTTGCTCTCAAGTTTCTCATCTCTTTTTCCCTGGAGCAAATAAAGTATTTCTCTTTTAATTAATTTTTCAATTGTCCTAATCATAACTTTCTAAAACAGTTCTTCAGCACAGAAGGATTTGGATACTGAATTCATTCAGAGGTTATTTAAGAAAGGTCACAAATCGCATTAAAAATTTGGTGTAGAACAAGAATTAAATGAGATTCCCATATTCAATAGATGTTTTGTTTTTTATTTTATAGAGGGAAAATGAAAGATACAGAATTTCAAATCAAAATGGTAGGAAGTTAATAATAGTTATTATATTGCATATTGCTGTCTTCAGAATAATTGTGCAGATTTCCAAATGCAGGCATGCAAAATTGATCAAACAATGTAACCAGTAACTGTTGTTTTCAATGAGTTAATAGAATGAGTAGTACAATTATCTTGGCAATCATATTCCCTTCCTTTTCTCCTTTCTGCAACCCAGTTATTCTTTCCTTTTGAGCAGTTTCTTTCCCTTTCACAATATCTATTGTACTTTTGGGATCTTATTTACTCTTTTGATTTCTTATACTAGGGAGACAACATGATCATTGCACATGCAAATCTGATTTATTTCACTTTTGAGTATGGTCTCTAGTTACATCCATTTGCCTATAAAAGCATAGAGTTTATCTTTTTAATAGCTAAGTAATACTCCATTTTATAAAAATACTACATCATTTATCTGTTTTTCGGTTGAACTCAGTAGACTTTTCACAGCAAATGATGGCTCATTTTTATGTAATGGATGGACAAACAGTTCATAAAGACAAGGCTGTAAATAAAATTAGCTGTTTATTTCTTTTGCCATTCTTCTTATCTATACTGAGATTTACTTTCCTTATGGTAAGAACCTAAGAGGTAAGAAAGTAGGGTGGAGATGGAATAGAAAATCAGAAAAATAAGACATGGCTAATTGGTCAGACAGGTACTAAAAACCAGGCAGTTTAATTCCAAATTTTGTGCTCAATTGTTATGTTATTTTTCTTCTGCATAATTGATGTTTCATGAGCACAATATTTTACCTCTGTTCTCATTGTTTCCATAACCCAGTTTCACCAAACAGAAGGGTTAGTTCATATAATAAAATACTAATAAATCAGTTCTCAGAAATTCATAAAATGAGACAGTAAATACTTTGAAAAAAACAGAAGAGCAGATATGAGAATATTATAATGAGACAACATTTACAAATATAAAAAAATGGAAACTAATACATTCATACTACCTTTTGTATTTGTGGATCTATATATCTATATCTATATCTATCTATCTATCTATCTATCTATCCATATATATATCAAATCATACCATTGTTTATATCCAGAATTTAATGATCTATTCATGTATTTTCTTATTTCCATATAAATATGTACAAGTTTGTTAAGGAAGTTCTAATGGTAAACATGAGAAGTTAGAATTATAAAGACACAATATAGGACTTGATAAATGTGATGATGTATAAAATAACATACAAATGGGAAGGACCAAGCAACTGATATTTGCTTGAAGCTTTTTGTGAAAAGCTGCTCATGATAAGCCTAGAAAGGTGATAGCGGTTCCCATATTTCACAGAAAAGAATATAATTTGCTTCTATTTTAGGGGAAAAAAGCAAATTCTCAACTAAAACAAACTCAACAAGGTCTAAGAGATTGAAGTGAGTCAGTCTCCTGAAACATAAAAATGCTCTTCTGTTTTCTTTCCTAGCTGTCAAAAAAATTCTGAAACTTAGGTAAGATCTCAAAGCAGTGTTGTATGCTGAGATACTGCACTTATTCATTGACTAAAGACTAAATAACATAGAATGTTTTGAACTTATGGTGTCATATGTTTGGTACTTATTTTAATGGATGACTTATTTATACTAGCTGATCAGACAGGTTAAGCAGTCATTTCAGTGAACTGGATCAGGCACCAGATGCTGTTCTTATTAACTAAATCTTCTTTTAATCCTAGATTCAGTCCAAGAGGACATATAAGAATCTCTCTCCTCACTACATAAGTGAAGTTGGATTTTTGGATAGCTTGGCTATAAAGGTCAGAGTGCAGCATTAATCAGTAGTAACACTGTGGAAGAATTAAACAGTTTCTTTTCTTCTTTACAGTTTTCAGTGAAAGTCAGATATTGTACTAGCATAAACAGTAATTAGAACGATGTTACAAAGTGAATTAAAATACATAAGGAATAAATGGCAAATCTGAAATCATATTTCAGAAACCAGGAAAAATCAACTTGAGGTAGACTGTTCCAACAGCAACTTCACTGCAACTGAAAGTCAGCATGACAAGAAGGTTACATGTACACATCTGGTACTAAGGTGATGGAGATTTTTGATCTGAGTGATATAATGCAATCCACAGGAAAACCAAAGTTGAGAAAATTAGGGTTGAAAATGGGATTGAGAATAAAGAAACTTCTAAAAAGTCATTTAAATGCTCAGAGTAATACATTCGTATTTGAAATCACCTAACAATGCCATAATCATCAAGGACAATTGTCATCCTCTAGAAACGATCTTATATACATGAGCATGCTTTCTACAAGTGTAAAGAAGCAGTGAATTTTGACATTCTAAAATACATATACCATGTTTTGATTAAATATATCTCACAATTTAAAAAAAAAAAACCTTTAAGGCACAGTGTGACAGGCAAATGAGTATTTATTAATGCTGAATTATTTATTGTTTATAATTAGTACTATAATTTCAGATTATTTCACAGTAAATTTTCAGCCCTTCCATCACTACTCATATCTACCTTGTTTCGTTGAGCAATTGCATCCCCCTTTCTTCTTCCCAGAAGTAACTAGCACTAGACTGTTTCATTCTTCATCTATTATAGTTCTACTTTATGTTTAGTACAAATAATGTTCAACAAACTGTATTGTGTTTTATTTTTTTAATTGCTAAAGCCTGGGGTTTAGCTCAGTTCCATAAGTGCCTGATTGGCAAGCACAAGGTCATGAGTTCAATCCCCGGTACCAAAAAAAAAAAAAAAATTTTTTTAAATCCTAAAGACTTTTATGTTAAATATAATTCTATAGTAAGAAGTCATAGAACTCTGTAGTTCATACAAATTTTAAAACTACTTTAGCATGTTTTGGCATAGGAAAATAAAAATAAACTGTGCATTGTTCATAAAATGAAGAATTCTATATTGGTTAATAAATGAAATCTGTTTACATGTACCCAACTGAATAAACACTAAAATTGTGTATATGCTGTTTCTTTTATGATGAGAATAAAAGATCAGATTAACACATAAATAAACTACAGGATTACAAATGACTTTCTTTGATGTTTTAAATTTAGACACAAAGCTATTTTCTTGGTATGAAGCTTTACTAAGTCACTTTTCTTGGTATTTTGTTCCTTAGTCATCATCTTTACTGATGAAGGAAATCCTCCTGTGTTTGCATTTTCCTCTTCCTGTAAATCATTGTTCAATACTTTCTATTGCCTCCTGCAAGCTTTAGCTTAGCTCAGACCAATATACACAATGTTCTTCTTATGCTTCCTTCTTGCAATAGTCACTTAATAATGGGAGACATTCTGAGAAATATGTCAATAGATGATTTTTTCATTATACCAAGATCATAAAATGTACCTGTGCAAAGCTAGGTTGTGTTGGTCAAACACTCAGTGTGACCTGGTTATATGGTCCCGGGATGCCACCATCAGGAGATTCCATGTGGCATAACATTGTATAGTGTTGTACATTCAAGTTTTTCTCTAATTAGAAAGCATGTGCTCTAAGATAATGATTCAAAGGATCGTAAATACATGAACCAGTTACATAGTCATTAAAGATCATTATGCAATATTAGGTATGATGCATGATTGTACAGTTTCATTGAAACTACTGGCAACACAGCAGATGTTTTGCACCAGCTTCCTCACAGAGATGTGAGTAATTCATTGTGATATATTATAATGGCTACAACCTCATTAAGCAATATAAGCTTTACACCTTTATTATAATCTTAGGGACTAGTGTCATATAGGTGTTTAGTCATTCATCAAAACATTATGTGGTGCATGGTTGCATTCTCATTGATTTATTAAGCTAAACTTAAGAGTTGTTCTTCAGACAAAGGATTTTTCATTCAGTGTAAGAACAACTATATCATATAATGTCATATTCCAACATTAGTGTCCTTGTAAATGATATACAGAATATTTGAGTATAGAGACTAATATATTATAAGATAAGCTCTTTCCCTTTCTCTAAATAAATCTATAGTAAATCCAAATATGATCTTTATTGTAAATCCTACAATAGTAGAAACATAATTTTATCATCATCAATATATTGAACTCAGGGGTGACACAGAAATTTTTGCTTATTTAGTGACATGGGTTTGCAGTCATAAAAGGTCAGAAATTGTTCCTATTATTTCTTGAGGGTATATTTTGTGTTACTTATCTACTGGCAGAGTCATGCTTTGCTAGACACCATGTGTTTGACATGCTATGCTCCGAGCTATGCAGCTGGTCTATAAGGTTGGTTGGGGGACTCTCACCTGTAGTTCCCAGGACCAATGCTGGTGGTGCACTTCTCACAACAGGCTCAAAACACAAGTGAATAATCCCAACCATTTTTTTTTGTCATTTTCTAATATCTTATTAAATAAAATGTTTCATATAGCATTGTCCAGACGGAGGTATGCAGATTACACAGAATGAAGGGTTCAAAAATTATGTGTTCCCGATTACAAGGACAAGAAACAGACTGGATGTTAAATTCAAAAACTAGGAATGGACCCACTTGACAGAGATATTCACCTTCTGGTTATCTTCTTGGGAGAATCAAAAACATGGTACCACAGTGATAAATGTGCGCCCATGTTTATAGCAGCACACTATGTAATAGATAGACCTTGGAAACAACCCAAATGCCCATAGACTGAGCCATGGATAAAAAGGATGTGATTTTTTTAAATAAAATGGAATAGTACTCAGCTATAAAGAAGGATAAACCTAGACTTTTATAGGTAAATGGATGCAACTAGAGACCATCTTCATTAGTGAAATAACTCAGACTTGCATGTGTAAAAATACTATTGTATTCCTACTTTAAGAAATCATGATCCAAAAGGTATAATGCATATCACAAAAGAGAAGGAAACTGTTCAAAAGCAAAAAGGAATTTAAGTAGGAGAAAGGGGAAAGGAATGAAGGGAAAATGAAAACAATTATAAGATAGTTATACTACTAGTTTCTACTATTTCAGTGAAAGGAAAGGTTTGTGATAATATCATTTGGAGAATTTTTATGGCCATATTTTGTACTCTGAGCAAGTACTTAAATATACAATTGTTATTCTCCTATTATTTTGTCATGAAATTTAGTTTTACTTTTTTTCTTAAAAAATAGATAATTGAAGGAGTGAAAAATGAAACCCAATAATTCAATCTAGTGGATAGCTCAGCTTTTACTTAAATTGTAGCACTAAAAGAAGATATTGACTCTGCTGAATATACATGCACAGTCTATTGTCAAAAAAGGAAGTGTTATAGTCACTTGGTCTTTCCTCTCTCTCTCTCTCTCTCTCTCTCTCTCTCTCTCTCTCTCTCTCTCTCTCTCTTTCCCTCTCTCTCTCTCTCTGTTTGATACCAGGATCAAACTTACACCTTTGCACTTCCTAGGCAGATACTCCAGCCACTGACCTAAATGGACAAGTATTGCAAAGATAACAGATACACTACAGTAGCCATACTATTTTACTGTTGTCCTGCTTTGAAGTTCTGTACCAGTCTCACTGCTTTGCTTTGCTTAGATGTATTGTTTGTTTTGTTGCATTTTATTATCTTTAAAATAAGTTCAAAGTAAGAAGGGGTGTCAATTTTTTTTGAAATTTTCTATTGGTTTTATCTTTTTTTGTTTCTTTGCTTTTAAAATAAATTAAGAAGAACATTGCATACCAAGATACTTCCTTGGTAAAAACAAAAACATTTTCCTAATTACTAGAAACCTTAGTGTATACCCAGAGCCCAAGATGCATAGTATTTTCATCTCAAGAGGCTAGAAATACCTAAATCCATTTTAAAAGAAGAGCACCATTTCTTTTCTCATTTTCTTCTTCTGAACACTTGTTATTTCATTTTATTTTTTGTACTTGTGATTGAACTCAGGACCCTGCATTTACCAGGTAGGTGCTGTGCCACTGAGCTATATCATTGGCTAAGCATTTTTAAATTATTAGCTCTTTCAACATTTTTAGGATATGTGCATGCTTTTTGTAGCAGATTAATTCCAGAATAATAATTAGCATTGTGACAGATCAAATACACAGTAGCCTCGAAAATTTCTACAGGCAAATATTAGGACAGAAAAGTGATAGGTATGTAGGTCTTCGTGAAAAAGTCAAACATTTATTTCATCTTAATTTCATAGAATATATTTCATTTTATCTTCTCAAATGTATCAACAAAAGTCCCTTAAATTCATGAAATGGCAAGAGTAAAGAGAGAAATTCACTGTTCTCAGTATTTTTTTTCAGAGATGACCAGGGAAGAGATATAAATTTAAACCTACTCATATTTTATAAATAGTAAGAAAACATTTTGTACCTTCTCTCTAGTTAATAGACATATAAGCATAATGAATCATAGCAGCTACAGTCTTTAAAAAAAGCCATGTGTAACTTTTAGTGACTTTCAAAAATAAGATAAAAATAAATATTTTTTTCAAGGTAGAAAGAATGCTACATAGAAATTCAAATTTATCAATAAACCTGTTTGAGGGAATACCCTGTTGATGAGATATAAATAGAAAATTAGGATTTTTAATGAAAGTAAGAATTTAAACAGCATGTATTGAGCACATGTAGTGTGTCAAATACTGTTCTTGGAGTCAACATAAAAAATTAAAGACATATAAATCTCCACTCTCATTTACTATTGTATGCAAGCAGACATGTATCTAAATAACATTCTCAAGCAGTCAAAACTACTAGGAGAAAGTGTTGGTCAACCAAAATGATACTGAGAAACCAGTCATACAACTGAGATTGCCCGAGACTGTGTTAAGGACCGTGGAAAAAAGACATTTCAAAAGAAAATCCAGAATCTTAGGGAAGAATATCACAAATAGAGGTAATGCCTAGTTCTATTCCATGAGGCAGGACAGTGAAGTTTCATGTATTTTCTAAAAGAAAATCACCAAAATGTATGGGTTATGAGAACAGTGTACAAAGTGCTGGGGAAGAATCAGACCAGAGAGGTTTTATAAGGACGGTCAGGCAAGAACTAAAGATTTGGGACATATGCAGCGAGTATACACAGAAAGACTAGCAGAGGTGAACATGGCTTATGCTATGGTTCTGAGACATTATTTTGGCTGGTGTGTGAGAAGCGAATCTGAGGAAGAAACAAATATGGAATCCAGACCTTCATTATTTAGTAGTGGAAGAGATGAGATGCTAAAATTGGTGTTTGTGATACACTTCGTTAGCTTATTTTTTAAACGTTAGATCATCTCCTCATAGATTTGGAAGTGGCAAATGACATAAGCCTCTTTATCACCTGCGTGTAGAATAAGAAAAACTACTTATTACAATTGTCATATGCAAGTAGAAAGTCCTAATCCTGCAGGTCATTGGAAAGTAAATATTTTAAAATAAAGTAATCGCATATATATCATACTGTAAAAGCCATAATGCATTATGAGATGAAACCTGATTTAAAGGGCAGTATAAATTTGGTCTGAAAAACTCTTCACTGGTCCAATTCTCCTTTTGATAGGTATATTCATCATGGTAGAGAGCTTTCTTCTTTTACCTAAGAAACATGAGATATTAAAAACATGAAAATTAAATGAATCTTTTATTTATATAATCCATTTGAGATATTACTAATCATATATAATCTAGAGTAATAATTATCCAGTGTCCTGGGAGTTATTCCTGCATAAATCATTTCATGAAAGTTCAAAATATACTCTGGAGAATAGCAATTGTTCATCAAATTTTGTTTTAATGTCAATGTGACATCATTATATGTTAGGGGATTATAATTAATCCCTTGCAAGGAAATAAAAATACTAGATTTGAAGTTAGTTTCATGTCTTGCTCTTATAGTTTAACCAATGGGGTTTCTTGTCCGTGGAAATGGTGAGGAAGGCCAGGCACTGGGCATCTGTTTCAGGCTTGACCTATTGGGTAGCAACTATGTTTCTTTCTCTGCCTAATTGGCTTTGATTTTGACACAAGACAGAATTCCACATGCTTCCTTGTCAGCCTGTTTTTGACTGAATTTTTCCTTTGGAAATATTAGTCGAATGTTGGAATATGGAAGAGTCAGCCATTGAGTCATTACTTTCTTCCCATGGAACAGCCATTCTGCCATGGTTCCCAGCGCCTGCCACACGATCTGAGACAGAGAACCCCCAGCATTACGGCTTTTTCTCTTGGTTCCTCTAGTCAGCTACTGCTGATTGCTAAGTTGTTCACTGTCTCCTAGTTATTGTCATAATAACATTGTGATATTAGCCAGTGCTTAACTTATAATACACAGAGTCATTAAGTTATATTACACGGAACAGTTGTTATGCATTTGCATCTTTTCAAATGCATCCTTTCAGTATCTTAGTTTAGCTCTTCATTCTGTCTACATTATATCAGTCTATGGCATCACTTCCCCTAATTAAAGGATAGCAATCTCTTATGAGTGTCTTTATTAAACAAGGTATATGGAGGATATAAATACCAATCTGATAACAATAAATGTGAAGTTTCATTTAGTCAGTGTTTGCATTGTCATTCTAGAAGCAAAAACTGAAATGTCCAATTTTTAACTGTATTGTCATTACAAATTATAGAAACAAAATGATATAAAGCTTATCAAAGTATAGACTGTAGAATTTTTGTGTTTTATACCTGCATCACTATGCATGTAAAGAACTATCCTGTTCTCTTGTTAGCCGTTAGCTAAATGCACTTTGTTTCTAGATGATATCTTGGGTTCTCTCTCTCTCTCTCTCTTCCCTCCACTTTTGTTGTTTGATTTTTGCTTATCACCTTCCAGAAACCAGGTGTCAAGGATCTGTTTTACTTTGGTGTTATCAGACCTCCCCTTGAGTTGCTTGTATCTGAGATGTTTGCCATCTTCTCATTTTAAATAAATTATCTGATTACACTTGGCCTAATCCATGACACTATCCCTATCTTAAAGTGGCTTAAACTCCTGCCTGGTAAGCCTGAGGTTGTGAGTTCGATCCCTGGTACAAACAAACAAACAAAAAAAAGTCAACTATAAGTAACATCAGTAACACCTGCAAAACTCCTTTGTAGCAGTGTCTGGTTAGAATCTGACCAAAGAACCAGATGATAAAAAGTGGAGGTGAGGGCATTTGAAACTCTGCCTAGCACAGTTGTAAGACATTTGCTATAATACTGAAGGAATTTTAGCAGAATGGTGATGGTATTAGTGACAATGAAAACCTCAGTAATGTGTTAGTATATTTTTTACTGATAGTAGAAGAATAAAACACAGCATTATGTTCATCCAAAGTGTGGAACAGAAACAACATATGTAAACAATCAAGAAATTTATGAGAAATTCAAAGTGGTGATCTCAGCGATGGTCATAATTCCAGGTAGAAAGGACTTTTAAAGGGAAAGTAACAGTCTAACTCCAGTTAAGCGAGCTACTAACAGTTTGTGTTTTCATTGTTTGATCATCTTGTTCACACCTAAATCTGGTAGCCTAAACAAGTACTTCTAAGAAAACAATATGCAATATATTAATTAGTATTAACTTCCTACTATTTTTTGAAATTCTGTATCATTTCTATCCTTTTTTGGTTTTGCTTTTTAAAATAAAAAATACAAATAAAATTAATGAATGTAAGGAAAAAAGAAAGACAAATAATAAAGACATATGAAAAAAGAGGAAATTAAACCAACATTATTGCTACACGTGTGCACTAAGTAGCTCACTAATCAGATAAAAGCTACTCATCCCATGAAACAATCAAATACATGTGGTGGCAAAATAGGAAGTCCTTGAAATTCATGTCTATTTTTAAATATATATGAGGCCAATTAAAATCCTTTTGTTTTAAATTAAATTGGATTTGTCTTATATGTAGTGGTAGGATTGGCATTGGGAATTGAACCTACTTAATGTCTTTGAAAGCTGATCAGAAGCCAAGCCCAGGGAGTTACACTAGGTCGCAGCTCTCCAGAAGGCTGTAAAGCTGCTCTCACTGTGGTATGCTCTGTCTGGAGGTGAGTATAACTTGTGGGCTCTAGGAGTTAATGGGCAGAACATGGTGCTCAGAAGAATGGATGTCCAAGATCTCAGCAGTGCTTTTTCCTCAGCAGTAATGGGTATCCTCATACATTTTGTATGTGGCATGAGCAAGGGAAATCAAGGAGAACTTCATCTTTCTTTTGTGTATTAAGAAATCAACTTCTAATAATTTAGAGTTGGTATAAGGAGTCAGTATTCACAATAAGTGCTCACAAAACACATTTTTACATTTGGTGAATACTGAACAACTGGAACAACTACCAATGCTATCAGTCAGATTTCTTGTAAAATGGGACAAATGCAAGTTCAAGAAAGATACAGAAAATATATGAGGCCATCATAGGGGGAAATAGGTGTATTTTTAGTGTCATTGAGAGGGCAAAGATTTTCCAAAGTGAAGAATAACTTAATGGAAATACAAAAGTGATTCAGTCTAACACTCGTTTAAGGATTGCCAATACAGTGTCACAACACAAGGTCCCAGTAAATTTCCATGCTGATTTTCCAAAGTGGATGATTTATGAGTGTAGGATTATTTTCTCTAACACATGTATCTTTTAATTTACAAAGATTCTATTGTGGGATAATTTCCAGAGTAACTTTGGAAATTTTATAATTTTGCTGAGAATTGGATCCCTTTCCTCTTCTATCTCTGAATAATCTTTTCCTTTTCCCAGTAAAAAGTAGTTTTACTTTCTCCTCACAAGATGAGGGGCCATATTTTTCAGCCCTACCACAGATGGGAGAATTGGGATATACTTTAACCCTGACCCTAATGTCCTTTGCACATCAATATCCTTAGCCCAGTAGCAATCATTATCCTGAATTTTTCTAGCCCAGGTTCATTTTTTGAACCTTCAAATCTCCTGTATAGATTAAGGTTCTCTCATTATATAACAGAGATATTTATTGGAGAAGTTTATAAGATCAGAGGTGGCAGACTCCATAATGGCCATCTGGGAGCTGGAGGGCTGGAGAATCCAGTAGTTGCTCAGTCCAAAAAGCAGATGCCACAGAACAAGAAGCATCAAGGATAGAGTACCCGTCCAAAGCTGAAGGCCTGGAAGCTTTCTGGAGAGAGGCTGTGTGACTCAGTGTTAGAAGGCTAAGGAGTCTGAAGATGGATACTTACAGGAGGTGAAAACAGAAGACCTATCCTCTCAAGCAGAATGCAGTTCTTCAAAACTGCACACCGGGTGTCTCCTTCATTCACTTTTGTTCTATCCAGGTTACGACATCACTGACCAGTGACAATCACCACCAAGCTGGTCTCCCCTACTCAGTCTCTTGAGCTATACAGGTCAGTTATTTCTGAAAAATATCCCACTCTCCCACAGACACAGCTGACAGTCTGATTAACTAATTTGCTAGGCATTTATTAATCCAATCAAGTTGATACAGCCCAATTCACAGTCACACGTCACATGAAAAGAAAAGCTGGATATATGTGTATCTGTGCATGCACATATGTACCTGTGACATCCGACCTCACTCAATATACATTTTATGATTAATCCCTATAACACTGTATTAGGAATTTCAAGCCATTGCATAATATTCTATTCTATGAATAAAATACCAGTCATTCCATTGATTCTCCTACTGATGGATATCTGACCTATTTTCAGTTTTTCTATAGTAATAAATGAAGTTAAAATAAAAAGTTTTAAAGTTTTGTGAACAAAATTGACTAACTATATGGACATGTACCTTTTATCTATATGAGAAGGTGTGAATTGTTTTGTCCAGACAGATGACATGTGTAGGTTTGTTGATACATCTTTTCTGTCCATTTTTTGAAAGACCAAAGTAATTGGTTGGAAGATCAAGGAAAATTTGATGTCTTTGTGAAGGCAAAAATGTATATATACTTGAAGGGAACTCTTCTAAAGCCCTGCCAATTTCTTCTGTCCCTTTCTCTGTATTGAAACTACAAGTCTACTAGTTGATGCCACCCATAACTGGGGTAGGTCACCTCTGATCAGTAACAAATGAGGAATCTAGTCCCAGATCTTTGTCATTATGAGTACTTACTGTTTGATATCACATGTAGTGGCATCTCAGTGTTTTAAGTAGAATTTAATTTGCATAAGTATTTCTATGTGCTTATTATATTTCTTAAACTGGCATATATTCCAAGTTTCTTTAACTGGCATATATTGGTTTATATTGAAATTTTGTATATAAATCATGTGTGTCTTGTATATATTTTATTCTAGCTTCTGGTTTTCTAATTTGGTCTTCTAAATGATGTCTTCCCCTAAATGTATGTTATTAATATTAATAAAATCAATTTTATTAGTTTTCTTTCAAGAATAATGCTGTATATATACAAGCTGCATTGTTTGTAACATGTGTCACTGAGACATTACTGTCCTCACCCTACATTTTAATTGTTTCATCTTCATTTTAAAATGTGTGATCCAACTAAAATTTATTAGTTTTGTTTATGTGTTCATAAAAAGGTCAGTGTTCTGGATATGGAGACATCATGGTCACAGTGTCATTTACTTTTTAGTGAAACAAAATATATCATTTTCTGATTAAATTCAAGGGTTCTTGTCATAAAACGAAGTGGTGTCATATATATTATTACATTTATAGATTCTTTGTGTTTCTACTGCGTGTGTTCTGTGTGTGTGTAGGAGGCAGAGAGAGAAAGAGGTTTATTGTCACTTGGTGGTCACCTATTTTAATTTAATATAGATCACCAGTAAGTCTTGCAATTCACTATTATAACTGTATGTTACGTTTAAGACCCTTTGTATTTCAATCTGAATTTTAGGGTCCCATTTTCCATTTTTACAGGCTGATAGGGATAAGAAGTTTACATTTAAAACTGGAGATCAATTTTATAACAACTGGTGTATTAAAAACAGTAAATCTTTCTACTTATAAACATATTTTAATTTATTTTTATCACCATTAGTTGATTGTTTTGGAGATTACGTCCTACAAACCTTATGATGCAAGTATTTCTATGTATTTGACATCAGGTGGTATTCGTTATGCTTTTTGAATAGCAGTTTTTAAAGAAACATCTAATGAGTCCACCGTGGGTCAGTTTGTTTGTGGATGAATGTTAGATATTGATCTTGCATACAGGCACTTGCATACGGTCACATGCATAAATAAGGCAGAACTTCTAATCATTTATGTTAGGTGCAAAAGTTTTCTTTTATGTTCAAATAAAGACAATTTTACTTTTTAAATTCAATACTAACATGCTTTATTTCTTGTTCTTACCCTGTCACATTCCCTAGGATTTCTAGCATATTGCTGGAATGTCATGAAAGGAATATTGTTATCTTTTTGTTGACACTTCAGGGAAATGGCTAATATTTAATGTTTGTTAGCTTTCTAATATTTTAAAAAAGAATTTATCATAATATGTGTATTTCTTTTTATCTCTAATAAATTCAGAATATCTTAAGCAATTATGGTTTTTCATTGAAACTTTGTTTATGACAACTTTAGATAGGTAAATATTTTAGGGTAAAAAGGCAGAGTTCTCACAGGCCCCACACTCGTGTCTCCTTATTTTTAATACCTTGCATTGCTGTGGCAATATGACTTTCTTACAATTTATAAGCTAATATTGATACATTACTATTAAATGATTTCACGGTGTAGGCAAAACCCTTTAGTTCTGCCTAAGTTCCTGCTGTCCCACCATTCTATTCTGTACAGTTAGACATCATGTCTCCTTAGAATCTTCTCTCCTCTTAGCTATGAAAGTTTATTGGACCTCCCCTGCTTTTGGTGATGTTGATAATCCTGGGGAGCACAGACCCTGTGAATTTGACTTTGCTTTTGGTCTGCTGCTGTTTCCATTCATAGGTTGGTGCTAAGGTTTTTGACTGGGGTTTTGAGTAAGGAAGTCACAAGCACTGTCCATCATCTGATACCAAAATGCCCTAATATCAACAGGATGTTGGCTTTTGAGATGAACACTTATCCCCTGGGTAAAATGAAGTTTCTCAGCTTCCTCAGTGATAAACTTCCTCTTTTCCATGCATCCATTCTGAACATTTTTCAAGGAAGGCACTGTACATGACTACACTTAAGGAGTAAAGAATTATTCTCTCTGTCCTCTAGATAAAATATTTGGAAATATTCTGCATGCAAGTTTGTCTCATTTTCCTCAAGTTTTAATTCCTTCATCCACTGTTTTACATACACATGAACTCATGGATGTATTTTACACTTGAGAGTGTTATCCAATATGAACCCATTTGATAGTTCCCCATTTTGTATTTTGTGTATTTGCTCTTAGCAATTCCTTGATTTCTGGCTTTAGGATGTTCTTTTGGTTTATTGTGTATGTTTCTTACACAATCCTATAATTATCTTATTCTGCAAAGATCTCTGCTTTATTTAATTGAAAAAATGGTGTGATAAATTAGTGTTTGAGAGCTAGCCATAATTGTTAATAAGAAGTCATGTTTTTAGGCCATCTGAAATACCAAACAAATATTAAATGTTTGTAATTGTGCTATATACATATATCTATAAATATTTTTATACATAACCATCTGTATCTGTATTAGTTTCATATGAACTCTCACTGCTGTTTCCATCTCTAATAAATTATCACTTTCATAAGGCTAGTTCTCTTTCCATGCTAATCTGAAAATCTCCAATAATGAGAAAAATAGCTTTTGTCATTCAGCATTTATTCATCTAATTGCTCAATAGTATAAATGTTCAGCTACATTAAAACTGTTAACCTATGCAGTACAAATGTAAATCTATCACAGAACTGCTGAAGTTTTATCGAGGAAAGTCTGGTGCTTACATGCACTTCCTCTTGCCTTGAGACTGACTCACATTATTTCCAGTTACTTCCAGCACATGGACCTTCATCTCCTTTAAGGAAGTTGTTTCTTGCATTTGTTTTCAATACAATGGTTCAGACACTTGTCAGTCTTTATTCTTTCTGTGGATCTCTAACATTCACATAATATGTAGACACTATTAATGTATATATGTATAGAAAACTCTGTATGTTATACATAAAGCTCTACAATGCTATAAAGTTCTATGTACATAAATATACGTGTGTGTGTGTGTAAAGTTCTCTAAATTTTTCACATCTGTATGACAGTTGAATATAATGTTTTCATCACCCCTGTGATTCACTCCTTTCTCATTAAAGTTCCCCAGTGTCCTTTTGAGACTTGATACATCATGCTTTTCATAGCCAAATAATAATATTTTCTATATCCCATGGAATGAACACAATTCTTTTATGGATTCACAAAATAAGAACGACTTGCTCTTGTGATTCTCTTTTTTTGCTTTTATTTTTGCAGCCATGAATAAAGATCCTGTAAATATTCATCTGTAGATCTTTGCTGGGCATTAGCTTTCAACTCCAATTTTAAATGTGTGGTTACTGAATGGCATGACAAGATTGGCTTTGTAAGATAGTGCCAAAGTATCTGTTCTGACATTTTGTGTCCTTCTAGAAGTGAACAACTGTTTCTGCTACTTTACAGTTATTGCCAGCATTTGTTACTGTCAAGTTTTATTTAGACAAAATTTTGATGAAATTTATACCAATAATTTTTATGTAATCTTTTCACTTATTTATTTGCTATCAAAATAGCTTCTTGATGAAGTAAATACTCAGATATATTCTGGATGTTTAATTGGGTTATGCTTGAAATTTAATATTTATTTACTTATCTTAGTTCTGATCCTTTAAGTTATCTTTATCTAATATATATATATTCAAATATTTTTCCCAGTCTATGGATTATCCTTTTTCCCACCAGAATTTTTCCTAAACTATACACTAAATTTTTATACACTACAATATAATTTCTTGTGAATTGTGCATTTGATATTGCATATAATTATCAAAATCCAGGGTCATATGATCTTCTACCATATTACAGAAGATTTATAATTTTGACATTACTTTTAAATGTTGATTATTAGTTCTGAGTAATGTTTTGAAATATGAAAACTCTCTACAGTTTCTTTCTTTCCTTTTTTTGGTGGGGTACCAGGATTTGAACTCATGACCTCATGCCTGACAGGCAGGTGCTTATGCCATTGAGCTATATCCTAAGCCCTATCCAGAGTATGTTTTAAAACCTATCCCACTCCACACAAGGAAGGTAAACATTATGTACTGTGAATGTGTACAAATAAAACAAATTTAAAAGAATTAAAATGGGTAGAAAGGAAGCAAAGAACAAAACATATGCAATTTCCCCAGTGTCATTTGTTTCAAAATTTATCCTTTTTCCATTGAATTCCCCTTGTTCTGTCGAAAAAAAAAAAAAAAACCTAAGTTGCTGTATTTGCCAGGGTCTATTCCTGAGCTCTCTGTTCAGCTGATCTGAATTGTTTATTCTTTCAACAACAACATCCTGTAAGGATCAGTGTATTTTTATCATAAGTCTGAAAGCCACACAATTTCCACACCCCTACTTCAATTTCTTCTTCACTATTTACTGGGTATTTTAACATTTTATTTTCTATGTAAAAGTTACAGTGAATTTGTTGACACCCCAAAAATCACTTGCAGGAGTTTTGTTGGAAATGTGTTTATGCTAGTTGGAATTGGGTAGACCTAATACCTTAACAACACTGGGTGTTAAATCCATGAAAATCTCCTTTTACACTATTTAAAATTTCTTGAGTTTTTTCCTACAAATTTCTTTTCTTAGTTTTCTAAACCCTGAACTTACTTATTTCTGATTTGTAACAAAATGTTTCTTTGTGAGATGAATGTAAATGGTATTTATATTTTCATATGAGTTCTCATGGTTTATTACTGTTACAAAATAAATCAATTTACTTTCATTTACTTTATATCCTGTAACTTAGCTATAATTACTAATCTGTTCCAAATGTTTTTTTTTCTTTGTCAATTCTTTGGAACTCTAGATATAACCATGTCATCTGTGAACAAAGATGTTTTTATTTATTTTTTTCTAATACGTATTCCCTTTATTTCCTTCTTGAATGTTATTGCAATCACAGTAGTGGAGCCACCTACTTCTCTTTACTGTTCTACAGGCTTTTGCTGATGTATTTGATGATCAATTTTTAAATCTGTAGATAACATGATTCACTATTTTGTCTTCAAAACTTTATTCCTATTTATGCACAGAATGTGAATTTCTAATAGTACATTTCATCCACAATGAGAATCTCTGCTTTTCAGCTGATCTATTGAGATCATGCAAACATCATTTGCAATGATGCTATGATGCAATGCAATGATGGTGGATTGATATAGTATCATTTGAAACTGGATTTTAAATAATCATAAATATATGTTGCAAACTCCATAACCATTAATATTTTTTTACACATGATCTTACTTTGTAGTCCAGGCTGGCCTTGAACTCACCATGTAGCCCAGGCTGATGTAGAATTGTAGTAATCTTCCTATCTTAATCTTCAGAGTGCTAGGATTGCAGGCCTGTACTACCATTTCTGGCAAGATTTCTTAAAATTATAATTGATATACTCAGAGAAGAGAACATATAGTTACACAAAATGTCAGTTAAAAGCTAAGAAAGTAAAAATGAGATTTAAAACACAGATAAATTAATAAAAAAGTTGTACACAATACTTGATTAGAAAAATTTATTTACAATCCTAATTCCATTGAGTCTGTTTATGTCAAATCCATGTTGCTTTTGAGCAGATTGTACAGGTTCAAAATATTTACTTCTTTGCACATTTCTTTGTCTTTGTGTTGCTTTTGCTTTACTTCTTTTTTTTAGGCTGCATGAACCCACGTTTGTGTGTATGTGTGGTCTTCTTTACAACATTCTGTTCACAATGCTGGCTGTGCCTGTGTGATACTGAATCATCCATCTTTTTAACATTTTTTCCTTTGACATTGTGTTTTCCCTTGAAACTGTGAATTTCTGTTATAGAGACTCTCACCTTTAATCTATCATTTTGTTACTGAAGTGATTTCCATGTTGTATTCTCTGATTCTTTCTTGTTTCCACACAAAGTTTTGATTTATTCTCTGTCAGCTACTTTTACTCTGCCAGGTTATATACTATAAGCTAGAAAATGTTTCGAACTTTATAGTAGACAGTATTCTTGAAATCCAGACAATGGGAGAATAGTTTACGGTTACACACAGAAAATATTTATCTGCCCCAGTGAATAGACACAAAATAGTGGAGCTAGGGCCCTCATGGTAGTCTGTGTATCTGCATAGGCTTTTCTTTGAGATGGGGATAGAGTCCAGATTATGCTCACGACTTTATTTCTTTTTTCCAAAATAGACATGATGAAAAATGTCTGACTTTTAGCTCCTGTTTTATGCTTATTTCATCTTGAATATTAACCTTAGTGGTTACAAAAAAAAACAAAAGCTAGGCTTAAACTAGTAGACACTTCTAGGTCATTACCAACAAAATATTCTTGCATTTTTAAAATAAGAAATAAATTTATCAGTAATATTTTTGTAGCAGTTGCTCATACTCCACAAATGTACGTAAATATCCTAATATGACTTACCTTTTTTTCAGCATTCATAAGTGAAAAATATTTTACAAGGAAACAAAACAAAACAAAACAAAAGTCTCTAAATTCAACATAACTTGTGAACTGAAGTGATGGAAATATCAGATTAGACCTTTATGAAGTACCTTCTCTACTATGTTGATAACATTATTGACTTCCGTTTACTGATCAAAATAAGACAACCATTGTCTACCTTAGCAGCTCCCTCAGTCAAAACCATCCTTAAAATGAAGCCATATTTACCTACTTTATCTTTTGCTGAAAACAGATTGTTCCCTTTTATTTCAGTACACCAAGTCTCTAGCTTTATTCATTAAATCCAAGTACCCCTTTTCTGATTAGTGATAGTTTTTTTTTTTTATTTCAGCCATAATTTCAAATGCTTCTTTTTTTCTCATGCCTCTTTCTCTTAGGCTCATATTTTGTTCTCCTTTTATGCACTGTAATCCTTTATGACAAATTAAATACTTGGTAATTTACTGACTCACACGCACACACACACATATCTTTTTCTTATAATAGGATTCAGCCTTTGCACTAAGTGACAAGCTTCATTTTATTTATTTACTTATTATTTTTGAGGCTGGGCTAAAATTTTCAGTCCTCCTGTCTCATCCTCCAACCCTCTAAGAGTTCTGAGATTATAGTCCTGAGCCACTCTACCCAGCAATAATGCACTTTGACAGTTTGAAAATGACAGCTTTTTGTTTGAGTTACAAGTCTGAAAACTCTCATATAAAATATATACCTTCTTGGAAGCAGATGAAGAGAGAATTCACACCAATCATTTATGTTTTGTCATGAAATATAAACATTTATATATACTGTAACTTCTAGATATGAAAATAATATAGTTAGTATTATAAATAATTTAGTAATATAAATGTAATTAATTATATACATGAAATTAAAGAGGAGACGATTTATGAAATCTAATATAGCTATAGGACAATTCTGTAGGCAGTGAAAGACTAGTTTTTTTTTAAATGTTATAATTTTACCACAGCTACTTCTAAGCCGGTAAATCAGGATACTACGTTAACTAACATTTACAGGTAATAGTCATAATCTAGGTGCGTGTTTTCTAATATTCCTCAAAGTTTCATTAAGTCTACATAAGCTAACTTCATGCAATGAAATGAGGTAGAAAAAAGCGAATATTATTCTTCCATTTAATAATGCTTTTAGGTAGAGCTATCATGGGCCTCGGCAACTAAACTAGAATCGAGAACAAAATTTTATTCTTTAAAAAGAAAAAGGAAAAGGTGTAAATCACAGTATCAAATTCAGGATCACCAGTGCAGCACAGGAGTAACGCAGAATGGAGAGGTGGGTGGAGTTAGATCCAGGCCAGGCCACTCACACACCAATCAGAGCTCACCCAGACTCAGTGGGGGTCTGTTCGCTCCTAGTGTAACTCCAAAATCCAGACTTCTGGGTGTGGCAAAGATCAAGGTTGCTCAAACATGTTGCTGCCAGCTGACACAGAGTCCGGCACTGACTACCACGGCTGGTGGCTGAATAAGATTTAGAGAGGCAAAGACCTTCACTGGCAGAGTCTCAGTTGAGGTCCTATGTTAAAAGGATAAGAAAGAAGAGAAAATCAGACAGACCTGGAAAATAACACTGAGAAGATGAGGAAAGGAAAATAAAAGATAAATAGAAGAGTCCTTCCCATCCTATCCTGTGACCCAAGTCAAGCATGAGGTGTGTACATTTACCAGTTTTACAAAGGCTTATACTTAGTCATGAAACAGAAAATAACAAACATTCCGAAGCTTTTTAGATTACTGTAATTGGACTTTGTCTGCTCTAACGTGCACAAAAGCGAATGAGAATATGTAACTCAATAGAAATAGAGTGAGGTTCAACCTCTCAGAAGGTATGGATCATCCTCCTCCATTCACTGTTCACTAGTGTCACCTTGTCACCTCTGCAGCAACAAGATGTATTCCAAAAAGGCTGACTGAGAGACTAGGGTGCTGTGAGTCTGGTAGGAAGGGCTCTTTGGAGCAGGTGAGCAGGAAAGAGAAGAAAACAAAAGAGAAAGGAAGAGAAGGAAAGAGCAGAGGGCAGGAGACTGCATGCTGTCTCAAGGAAAGTCTCTGGAAACATTAGAAGGGGTCTCTGAAAATGAGCTAACTCTACATCTGTCCCGAGTGAGAAGACCAGACTTTTTACCTTCCATAGTCACCAATTTCTGAGTGCCATTGTCTTACAAAGGTGGAAAAACTTTGATTTGGAGGTGCTATTTAGCTGTCTAGAAAGGATCTAAAGAGATGAAGATGGAGCTGGTCTGCCCCTGAATCTTTTTTTCAGCCATTTAACTCCATTTCCTTAAATCAGTTAATAGTACACATTGAGATTTTACTTCGATTTGTATTTTTTTATTTGTATTTGATATTGTTTTATTCATCAGAAGTCAGGGTATAAATAACCTTTTAAACTCCACATTAGAGTCATTCTACACACTTCCTCATCCTTTGCATCTGACAGGTGCAGAAGTAACTAAAATGCAGTCTTTGGTTTTGCCTCTTTCATCCCGAACAGCCTCTGTTTGCCCTTATAGAAAGAGCACACACTTGCAACTTTATGAGATCATTAATTCTAAGCTTGAGCAAAGTTATGGTGCCCTGATAAAAACTTCCACTGTCATAAATACCAGGAAGTTTCCTAACTATTTATTCTGTGACCTCCAAAAAAACTTTAAGCCTCTTTTAAAAACTCCATTTGTACACTTCTACTATGGGGATTTAAAAAACCTTATAAAATGCATGAATCACATATAATTAAAAAGGAAAATGATAAATGCAGATATTTCCGCTACTCATGGCACTATGTTTATACAAGAGTGCTTGCTGAAATGTCTTGCACAGTTATAAAATGTCATATACTTCTGGTATCATTTCTGGATATGATTTTCATACTGCAAATATCACCTAATCTTATGTTGTCAAATCTTGTTAAGTAATACATTTTAAATGTTACTTAGCCTTTTTTTCATTATTTTTCTTTTGATTTAGGACTTCTGAGTTTACTAATAACACTAACTAGCCAACCCATTAAAATTGACTGCATGAACCTTGAGATTGTTCAGTGCTCAGAACAAAGAATAAGATAAGTGATATCTTATTGAAAGAAGCTGTGAAGGTCAGAATTGGGGCCATCACCTTGAGCAGTTAGTTGTGCCTGAGGAGGGGATAAGGAAGCTAAGAGACAAATACTGAAGTTGTCAAGCTATACAAAATTTTGTTTAAGATGAGTGCTCCTTCCTGTTTTGAGTAGATACTTAAATTTGTTATTTTCTAAATCTTAGCACTGTGAGCTAGGCAAAGAGAATGATCAAATTATGAAATCTGCATATTTCTGACATCTACATACACTCTTGTCATCCTTGTAATATTAGCAATAAACTATGGAGGCTGTATAACTGTTGTGATTTAGACTGACCTTTTATCAGGAAAATGAACTGCTCTACACACACTTTCCACTGTGTTATCTATCCAGCTCTCCATTGTCCATCGCTCTACAGTCATTCTGAGGAATGCACAGAATTGAAAACTTTGTTCCCTGAAGGGCAAAATTAAAAATTACTAAAAGTAACCAAGGGCTGTGCCAAAGGCTCAGCTATTGATCATAATTAGTATATTTTCTCACTGATTAACCTGTGAGTTCCACTGGGGCAGGGGATATGTCTTGTTTGTATCCAAATTTTAAGAATTTTAAGTAGACGCTGTTAGGCTGCATGTCTTAAAATCATACTGTGCATAAGGCAGTCTTTAGAAGTAGCATGTTTGCTGGGGTTAACAATTTAAGATGACACTAGTGAAAATATATTGTATTAATATGGGACCTAATTAAGCGACTGGTATACTTACAATAAAGGAAGTTTGGACAGACAGACATGAAAGCAAGAGAGCTGCTGGTTGATAGAAGCATATGGAGCCCATTTGGGCTGCTGTAACATAGTACCAGAAACTAGATGGTTAATGAACAAAATTCTGTTACAGTTCTGAAGACTAGAAAGTCAAAGAATCAAGTTCCTTCCAGATTTAGTGTCTGAAGAGGGCCATTTCCTTGTAGATGGTGCTTTCTTGCTGTGTTCTCATTGGTCTGTTTAGTACATCCTAAGGGCACTAATGTTCTTCATAAGGACTCTAAATATGGATTTAATCATCTCTCAAAGGTTCCATCTTCTAACATCTTATCTTGTGTACTGAAGTAAGCATACAAATTTTAACACATTCAGCCCATAGCCAAGCAGACAACCAAGTGATTCACAGACAAGCCAAGCATTGCCAGAAAATGCCAGAAATCAAGGAAATAAGGAAGGATTCTTCACTAGAGATTTCTGAGACATGCGTTGACAAAGCCAGTGCCTGGAACTGGGACATGTGGCTTTTGAATACTGTGACAATACTTTTTCTGTTATTTTACAGTACTCAATTTGTGCTACCTCATTATGAAAGCCCTGAGAAATTAATCTACTGATCCATACTTTCCAGTTGCAGGAAATCTTCTGGAATTTGCACAGATCTTTGGCCCTTGAGATATTAAGCACTCTTTTGTTTTTCTCAATGTTTGTTTTTTACCAGTGCATGTTTGCAGTATAAAATGATTACAGTCCTCCTGGGGACTTGGTCCATGTGCACGACCATCTCAATTTTCTTTTAATCCCCTTCCCCTTCTCCCCCACCTCCCTCCTTTGCTTTCTTGGTCCCGAAATTCTCCTCTCATCTACTCCCATCAATATTTTGACTATGTTAACGTAGGTAAGTGAGCAGACACATTTACACAAATAAACATGAAGGCTAAAGAAGAGATTCAGAGCCATGGTAGTGTTTCAAGGCAGCACTTTGCAAAGCTGGAGAAAGATTCTGAGCATAGCCTACACAAATTACCTACTTTGGCAAGGCCCTGTTTCAAAATGTTAAGAATAAAGACCGTGGACATCATTCATTATGAAAGCCCAAAGGCCCTGGGTTCAATCCCAAGTACAGAAAAACAAAGATGATTTATAGAACGGTAAAAATGACTTTGAGTTAGAAAACAAAGACAATTTTATTTTAAACCCTCATGAAAAAACAGGCTTTGAGTGAAAGTCATTTTTAATTCTCCAGTGTTTTTTCCTCTCTCTTCCTTTTAATTACTTCTCAGTGAAAGAGAACTAAGAGAGGATGAATATACTGTGAAGAGTCTCAATAATTAAAATATCGCCTAGAAACTTTATGAAGTGCTGGCACAGAGTTTAGTATTTTATTTGGAAATAAGAATTTCACTGTCTCATGTTCACAGTTGGAACTTTCCAGCAGGATTACACAGCTGTGTCTACAGTGAGCCAAAACACCATGATATAGAGTTAGGAACAACCCAGCATTTACAAAGAGTCCTAGGTAGACAGATGTGAGGTTTTTGATAAGTTTTCAAATGGCTCACTAAATGTTTCATTTTAATCATTGTTTTTTCATGACATCAGTGATGGTTTGCTTAGCTGGGAAATGTTTGTGATATGTCAAATGAGCCATTCAGGAGAAAAGGACTGGTAGAAATTGCTGCTAAAATTTCAGTTTATCTTTATTTTATTAACTTATTTTACTCACTGAAATTTCCCTACCATGTCTTCATTTTACCAGTTGCTCATTAATTAAATATTAATTATGCAGCTACTACAGACTCAATGCTTCAGCTGTGGGCCTGTGGGTGTTGGCTCATCTTCAAAGAGCTCCCTTACTTGAGATCATGCCTTTCCTACTGGTCCTCATCTAACAGCTGGGGTTCTCACATCCAAACCCAGGACTGCCTTTGGCAAGGACTCCCAGGTGGTTGGGTAAATTCACTGGTCTTCAGAGATGACTTGGAGCTTCAGTGGTGGGTTTCTAGGTTAGAGCTGATAACAAAAGAGGTCCTTACAAATTTAGCTTCATGATAGCTATTGGAGGATAGGGTTAGGAAAAAGTCATGACCAGGTAGTGGTGTTCACCAAGCAGAGTCAGGGTTTTGCGGCGCCCTTTTCTGTCCATGCCGTGTCCTAGTCCATCCACGCCTTGTGACAATCGCTTCTCCAGGAAAAGGACACCGCATGTGGGAATTGGGCACGGGGATCTTGAAATGTTTTGTACTGATAATTGTAATTTGTGTAGTTCACATGTGTATGTTTTTATGTAATGCTCAATATGGAGTCGAGGGTGGAGACTCCAAGGGGGTTGCTGGAGGCCCTCTAGATAACCCCTTTGTAAGGACTGATTGTGGGGTTTTGCCTTCTGTGAATAATGTGAGAGAAATGGGAGAGTTCATGGAGGAGGATTTGCGGGGTTCCTGTGAGACAACTGCCCTGAGACACTGGACAGGCAGCCAAAGACGGGCAACTAGGACACACATGTTACACCACCGGCCGCCTAAGACAGGCACAGGACCAATTGCTGTCCTGCAGGCCCGTGACGGGTAAGGCCTGGTTGGGTTCATATGAAGAGTCCTTGACCTAAGACAGGTGCTGTCCTACGGGCAGCCAGAGGTGGGTAACTAGGACACATATGTTACGCCACCGGCCGCCTAAGACAGGCACAGGACCAACTGCTGTCCTGCAGGCCCATGACGGGTAAGGCCTGGTTGGGTTCATATGAAGAGTCCTTGACCTAAGACAGGCGCTCTTCTCACAGGAACTGCCATACTCCCGTAAGTGATAAAGGAAACAATGTAGGGAGCAACATAATAGCCTCACATGCATCTCTTCCTCCTGCGGGCATCCAGGTGCCTCGGCTTACATTTCCCAAACCAACTAAGTAGCAAGATTGAGATGTTACAAAGATGAAAAGAGTTAATTAACACCTGCTAAGCCTGGGGCGCTTCCTGCTTGGGGCTGGGGGTTACTGCCAAGGTTAGCATATATATATTCCAGCTTCTAAAAAATAAAGCGGATTCAGATTCACTCACAGACTGGTGTGCAATGTTTTCTGTCTCTCACTCGCCGACTCCCTGTCCACCTTTGGGAAACCCTAGCCCTGCCGCAGCTGGACTCCGGCAGGGTTTGAAGGTTTTATAATGAGTGGTGATGCAAGAATAGTGGCCGAGGAGTCTGACATGCAGTTACAGAGCTGGTTACTAGAAAATGGCATTGCCAGGGAAACAGAGCAAGAAAGGGTGCTGCCAAGCTCTAACATACTCTTCAAGTCACAAAGACCTGTGATTTTGCCTACACTCAATTATTTCTCATCCATGTGGCCTTGGTCAATTCAACTAACCTCTGAGTATCTTTCTCATTTGAATAAAATAAAAATAGTACATCATGCATCCTTACATTCCTGTTTGATTTTCTTTGTGTGATCAGGAGGCATGCACCATCACATTGGCATGAGTCATCATTCTACATATCAAAATACAGAAGAAGACAAGATGACCGATCAGTGAGCAACAAAATACAAAGGCTCCCAGGAGAAACAACTCATATGCCAGAATAAAACACCCTGGAGAGACCCAGACAGAGGGAGATGGATCCTCTTGACACAGGAAGAAATTAAAACATAAAAAGCTTGTCAAATACTTCAGGACTACAACTGAAACACCTAAAAATTACAGGATACAGCATTTTTGCTGTGACCCGCAGTTTGCCCCAGCTTGAATCCACGCCGGCTGGCAGAGCTGCCCAAACTCATTCCCGCCGACACTCACAGGAAGCACAGCAGCACTGAAGTCAGGGGTTGGTGAGCCCAACAGAGAGCGGAGCAGGTGAAGGGACCTTCACTAATCCATGGTTAGTGCTGGGAATGAGACCCCCCCCACCATGGGAAGGGTGCGACCAAATGGGCAACATGTTGGAATCAGGCAGGAGGAGCCTGAACTGGGAGCAACAGTGACTTCAGTTGGTTCCTCCCTCTTAAGAGCAGATTCGTGGGACTTGCTTGGACTGGGCTGCACCACTGGCTGGGACCCAGCGAGCCGTCCCAAATAGAGTCCCTGCACCTAGCACGCATTAACCGGGTAAAGGCTCCTGAAGTTTGGCTGGCCCAGTGGGGAGGGGCAGGCATAAACAGCCTCTGCTTATACCTCAGTGACAAGAGCAGGCATAAGAGAGCATAGGTCCCTCGCCAGCATGCTTCGGAGGAAACGTGGCCAACAGGGAAGGGGCTGGGACCTGCACTGTAACCTGTGTGGAGGAAGCCAGGGCCATGACAGGAGAGAGAGGCAGGAGGAGGACCCCAGCCCTGAACCCTGAGAGCACTGATCCAGGAGAAGGAAAAACAAGGGAGACAGATGATGGCAAACACACAACATCAGACATAGCTTCAATGGACATTAAGAGATATCTTCGGGACCTTATAGACAAGCTCAAAACTGAAATATTAAATCAGGTAAAGCAGGACATGAGTAGAGTAATAAAATAAATGCTCTCAGGAAGCATCTCTCAGGATGATACAGATGGAAGAAGGGAGGAACTAAGAAAGAGGGGAGAAATATTCAATAAAGAATATAAAGAAAATATAGAATACATGAAGCAGATTCAAAAAGATTACCAGGAAATTAAAAACTCCATTGAAAACTGGCAAAATGCCTTAAAAGAAACTAAGGATAGACTATCAAAACTTGAAGACAAGTTTGCAATGTGTGATCATGAAAGGAGAGATCTCTTAAAAACAACAAGGAAATAGGAAGTAGCAATACAAAGGCTGAATATGACCAGAGAATCTACAATTTAAGAATAAGAAATGTGAAGAAAGAAGCAGGAATACATACAGGCAAATTACAAAGGCTATTCACGGAAATAATTAAGGAGAACTTCCCAAGCACTGGAAAAGAAAATGACATTTGATTGTGTGAGGCATACAGAACTCCAGCCACCTACAATCAAAACAGATCTACACCCAGACCTATAATAATCAAGATACCAAAAATTCAATATAAAAACAGAAGATTAAAAGTTGTCAGAGAAAAGAAACAGATTACCTATAAAGATAAGCCCATCAGATTCAAGGCTGACTTCACGACACAGACCATCAGATCAAGAAGAGCTTGGAGCAAAGTATTCCAAAGCCCTGAAAGTAAATAACCTCCAGCCCAGATTGATGTACCCTGCAAAACTGTCACTAGAAATTAATGGAGAAACAAGATGCTTCCATGACAAAGAGGAACCAGGGAGTTTGTGACCTCCAATCCAACCCTACAAAGAATGATGAAGGACATTCTAGAGAAAGAGAAAAAAAAAAACCAGGATTTTAGGAACAGTGGCAGAAAGGCCTCAATGAGTGGGGCAGGCAGTAGAATGAAGGAGAAAACTAAACAAAGGCAGAAAAATAGCATAGCAGAAATGAGGCAGAGAAGGATAACTAGAAACTCTAACATAAATGGCCTTGATATGCTATATTGTTAATAGTGCACCAGGATCTAAAACCCCCATTACTCACACTACTCAGCTTAGATGTATTATATTCTGTTCCAGTCATTCTACCTATACTAGATTTGAGGGCACACACAGTAATACTAAAAATAACAGGATATAGTATGGTAATCATCCTTAATTTCCTATTAACTTAAACTAAAGCTCTGTAAAACCTACACTGGTTTACCATGAGTGATCATAATCGAATCTGGTTTGTTGGATCACTGTTTTGTGTTGATAGATTTTAGTCAAAGCTGTTATGATTGATAGTATCCAGTCTGAGAGTATAGGCAACAGCACTTAAGACAACAAGATCCACTAGAATATCCACTCTGGTTTGATTGCTACCTGCCTTTGAAGTTTTATACTGTCTACAATGTTTTATTTTGCTAATATTGTTATGCATTGCTATACTCAATTATACTGCTATATTCAGTTATGCCTGATGATATAGACATTCTACTGAAGATAATAAGAAGCAACACAGTAATCATTGTAGATCACCTTGTACTGTGGTTTTATATGACTTTTTGGTTTCATGTTTTTATAGGAATTTGTTTTGTTTTGTCTTGCTAAGTTTTGCTTTTCCCTCTAATACAGAAAGGATAAAAATACATGTAGAGATTCATGCATGTGTGTGCAGCTGTTTATATTCTCACTGTTTGACTATCTACATTGTATGCTTTAATTTTGTAACTTGAACAACTATTTCTAAGAGGACAATATGTAATTTATTAACTAGTGATTTCTTATTGTTTATCTATTTTTTGGAATTCTGTATGATCTCTACCCTTTACATGCTTTTGTTTCTCTTTAAATAAAAAAAAAATACATTAAGTAGATTGGGTTGGAATGAAGCCTCAGTGGTTTGTATCAGTTATTGTTCTACAGCCAGGACGTTGACAAGTGGCAAATCTCTCAAAGTTTTTACCCCAAGAGCTCTACCACGGTAGGGCAAGAAAAGTTTGGAAAGACAAGATCATAGATATGCAACTGAATTTGTACAACAGAAAAAGCAGAAATATTACAAACATACCTGAATTACTTTTCAGATAAATCGATGAGAATAAAGTGGGCACTTTTCAAAAGATTAACATTCACTAATATACCAAAATGATTATTTTAATTATAAATTATGAAGTTTAAATAATTATTTTAATAAACATAGGGGAAAAAACATGGCAGTGAGGAAATATTTATAAAGAGCAAAATTCTTTTTTCATGGACTGTGTGATACAGAAAGAAAATTGAAGTACTATGATTTCTAATTTTATGGTTTACAGACAGCTTTGTATTGTGCATGTTGAGGTTCACCTAGTGTAAATACAATAGTTTTTTAGATCTAAATACATGCATGGAAGAAAAAAGGCAGAAACAGCTGGTCAACATGTGTCAATCAAATGCCAAATTATAAGTGAACAATGGCAGTAAATAAAGACATATGGTATGAAACCTGTTCTGGTCTCCTGAAGGATTACATTTGGCAATGTTTCACATTTTTCACCAAAAAATGAAGCTAAGCATATCTGAGAATATAAATGGTATCTTTATATATTCTGAAATTAAGATGTCTCTTCTGCCGAGTCCTAAATCTGTTAACTCTCCCAATATTTAAAGTTAATTTTGTCTCTAAATGGTAACCTTTTTGATGTTAAAAAACTTTTAGAAGTTCACTGGGCCACTCTTAACATTCTTAAAACTTTCTAGTGTTTTATTTTCTATTTTCTCCCAGACGATTTTGTTTAGAGAATATGGAACTAGTGCTAATATTGCTTTAATTCAATAAATTTTCTGAAAATATAGTTCAAATAAAAGCACCCACTTGAAAATTTAGACCTAAATACTAAAGTGTCAAAATTTGGTTCAGTTGTCTTAAATGCCTAATATGTAATTATGTGTGGGTGATTTTCCTCTTTAGTAATGTTTCATATGTGAATAAGAGAGAGTAACCATTTCCCATTTTTGGATTTCTAGTTGTATTTTTTCTATGCATTCCCTGATGATTTGATAAGCAAATGACATTATATACCTAAAAATTTTTCAAACATCAAAATACGCCATATGTGTGTGTTTTTATTAGCCTAATGAACTGATTGCTGACCCAACAGTAAAATTAGTCATAAATATATTTTTATTTCCCTTCAGTTTAGCATGTCACTGAGGTCTATCTTCTTAAATAACTTTGATATATTGCTAACCCACATCTCTTTATGGCCTTGACTTTTAACAAACTTCTTGAGATGCAAACTTCATATTCCATTTCACTACTGATATTTCTCTCTGCTATAATTCGCATTTCAGCCAAAAGATTAAAGGAAAATAGGAAGCAGAAAGAAATGGAATGATGAATAAGTGCTATAGATGTGTAATTTTCAGAAAGGAAATTACATAGAATTTGAGTTTTCAGAGTGATCACATAGATAAATGTGTACCTGTTATTATCACTCGGTCAGTTCCTTCACTAGCATGTGTACTCACACTTCAACCCAGTTCATCCTTGCACCCATAAAATGCAAAAAAATTTTCCTGTCTCCTAATCTCATGCATTATTTTGTATATTATAGCAAGTTTTAGAATTAAAGTCATACAATATATAATTAATTATATCATGTTTCAATTTGTTTAATAGACTGCATTGGAGATACCCTAATATCCATGCCTTTATCAGTACTTTATTTCTGAATGTTGGATTGTATTTTATCTTATGAATACAACACAATGCTTTAATCATTCTATTATTAATGGATATTTGGATATTTCCAATGCCTGTTGATATGAATACAGTTGCAATCAACAACCCTGTACAATAATACTTGGGCATATGTTCTGATCATTTCTAAGTAAATATGTAGGAGTAAAAATCCTTAGAATATGCACATTTTCCTGTATTTAAAAGAATAGTCAATTTTCTAAAGTGTATACACATTGAACACATTCAAAAAAGGTACCTGTCACTTCATCACAAACTTTGTACTTTTGTTACTTTATTAAATATTAACAGAATAATAGCTTTCCACAGTTTTAATTTTAACTTTTCTAGTGAATAATGATACTGAACTCTTTTACACATTCTTAATATAGTATCTATATGTGTAATTCTGAAAAAAAAATATATATATATAATTTTGATGAGTTTTTTTCAGGTGATTTGTCCATTTTATTGGACTATTTTTCCTGTTATTATATTGTTCATGTTTCTTCAAGTCAATAGATTGAATTTCATTTTCTTAATGGTGACTTTAAAGAAATCATTACTTTAGATAAAGTCTGGTTTATCTTTTTTAATTTATTAAAAAAAATAGAAAGAAGGGTAAGAATGATACAGAATTTCAAAAAATAGCATTAAGAAATCATCTCTAGTTGATACATTACATACTGTTATCTTAGAAGTAGTTGTTCAAATTACAAAATCAAAGCATAAAAAATGAAGACAAGGAAATAATGACAGCACAGAAAAGCATTACAAGTTAAATTGTGCCCCCCCAATTCATATCACAATCTTAATTGTAGATGGGATTTTTGGTGAAGGAATTAAGGTAAAGGCATGTCATTAGAGTGGACCATGACTCATTAACACTGATCTTTTAGTAAGAGGCCATAATAGGAATACAAAGATAAAGAATGAGAAGACCACTTGACACCTGGATCTTGGAGTCACATCCTCCAGAGTTGTGCAATAATAAAGTTCTGTTATTTGAGCATGTCAGTTTGTATTACTTTGTTATGCACCCATAGCAGACTAATACAATGACTCATTTTCTTTTTCTCAATTCCAGTAAGTTGTTATCAACTCTAGGACTTAAAACTATTCTGTTATGGCTTTCTCCTCTAAATTAAAGTTTGTCTTATTTTTAAGTTTATGATCCAATTGTTTGTGTTAGGAATAAGGCAGTATTTCAAATAGTTTTTCCAGATGACTATGCAGTTTTTCCACATTCATTTGTTGAGCTCTCCCCTTTCCTCCACTGAATTATCTTAGAATGATTTTTTGGTTCTAAGTATTTCAATACTCTTCAGTTACACTGATCTATTTGATCATGCTTACATACATGCCACATGTGCTGTTTGTAAAACATAGAGGAATGGGCATCACACTGTATTAGTCAGCTTTCCATTCCTGTAACACAATACCTGGCAACCACAATGTAAGGGAATAGAGCTTTACTCCCACACCTTCTGGAGGAGTTCAGTCTGTGGTCAGGTTGATAAGCCAAAACCCATCTCATGATGATGTCTCTGTTTGCACAGCTTAGCTATCACTCTTAATCTTCAACCTCATATATTATCTAAAGAAATCTCCATCTCTAGCCCCAAGTTATTCAACTCAATGTCTTTTCAAACTGTGATTTTTGTATGTAGTCCATCTCCAGATAAAAGGTCCACTTTAACATCCCAATTTAAATTGCCTTAATTCTCATTTTCTCCAAATACATTAAAAATCTTATTAGTTGCCAATATTTAATAATTTTATTTATTGTTTTCCTATGATCATTACTATTGTTTAGGGTTATAAGACCTTCTTTATTTCATAATGCATTTTTCCTCTGACTCCTTTATGGTCTTTCCAGTTTTATTCCTTATTCTTCCTAATATGTGTTTTATATTTTTCATAGTCTTATTTCTTAAAATCAGTTTTTTCACTTTCCTAAAATTCAGAGTTGTGTCTGAATTATTTTTATTCTATTCTAAATTCCATACCATGCTACTCAAGACCCGAATTGTCCCTCTTCTATTGTTTACTTTATTTTTTTAATTTTTACTAACTTTAACTATTTTTTATACAGTCTTACTATGTAAATAGGTGAATCTTACACCAACTGCACAGCAGAGACTGGCCTCATGAATAATATTATCTACCTGGAAGTTAACCATCCTTTCTTACTTAATTGTTGTATAGTAAACAACATCTAAACTCAGTGGCTTATAGTAAAAATCAAGTTGGTCCTACACATGTTTTCAGGTCAGCTGAGATACTACTGACCTTAGTAAGGGTCCAGATATGAGTCAGTTGAAGTTGCCTATGAATTTCCCCTGAGTCTAGATTCAGCAGCAAAGCAGCCACCATCTTCCAAGCAGAAGGCAGAGGGGCCAGGTAGAGTAGTGGTACATGGTGCTCACTAAGCACTTAGCTCAAAAATAGAAAATGCTCAGTTGTTCATATTTCATTGATCACAGCAAGACATATAATCAAGCACACAGCCCCCCAGAGGAGAGACTATCATTGCCTATTCCACTGAGAGATACTATGAAGTTATGTGGCAACACGTACAGCTGCCACTCTTTTAATAGCCTAGGAGGTAACAGGGAGTAACTGATGCATTTAGCCATTGGGGATATTTTCACTTTTGAACACATTCCCATTAGGTTTTTTGGCTGTGACCTATTCTCTCAATCCCATCTGCAGTGAGAAAAAGATGCTCATTCTATATTCACCTCATCCCACCCTTTAATATACACTAAACATTCTTCTTCACAGCATATGTTATCATTGAAGGATGGTTGTTTTTTTTATGTCTTTAGAGGGAAATCTGCTTAGATCATACATGAACCTGCATCTCAGCAATCTCAGACATGCTTCAGCGTTTTGCAGTGGACCTAGCACACCAATAGTTTTGGAAAGTGTTAAATAAGTAACAGACTGGATTAATTAATGAATATATGAGCTATAGTTAATCAATTTCACTTCATTTTATCTATGAAGAAAAATGTAGCAGTATAATGGTTAGAAAAGCCTAATATACTCAAATTCACTTGAATACATATGTAATTAGGAAAAAGTGAAATCTTGACAAGATATGTATATGGAAGAATTAGCCATTTATAATTTGCTTACTACAAATATGTACCAGAGAATTGAGAAAGAAAGACAAGATAAAAGAAAACATATAACGGAATGCTACTATGACATACAGAAGAATAAACTTGAGACACTTCTAGGTAAATGGACCATAATCTTAAGTGAAATGAATCAGACTCACATGTGTAAATATTGTGTTGTTTCCCTGGAGTGAGAAATGCAAAGAATTAAAAAAAAAAGACCAGAACATATAATAGATATTGTGAAATGGGAAGAATTTGTTCAAAAGGAAACAGGAAATGGAGTAGGGGGAAGGAGGGAGGAAGGAAGGAAGGAGGGAAGGAAGGAAGGCAGGCAGGCAGGCAGGAAGGAAGGAAGGAAGGAAGGAAGGAAGGAAGGAAGGAAAGAAGGGGGAAAAAGAAACAAAACAATTAAAAGGGATAAAATGGAAACAAAGCTTTGCAAATGGGGGAGAGGAGTTAAAGGGAAGAGAGGGTATAGGGGGAAAAAGTGAAATCAAAATATATCATTTATGAATATAAATTCCCTATGATGAACTTGAGCATTATGTGTATCTAAAATGTACCAATGAACTTTTAAAAAAGAAAAGAAAATTTTAAAAATCTGTACAAAGACAAAGACACAAACAGATATTGAAGTAATGTGACAAATGAAAATTTTTCCTGCAAATAATCTATGTAAAATGTATTTGGTGTTTCAGAGAGAATGGTTTTGTTTAATCATTTTATTTAGATTTCTCTTTCTTATGGGGGGATGAAGACAGCAGGACAGGAAGATGGTACACTTTAGGGAACTGCTCTATGATTTTACACCAATGGTCAAAAATCACTTTTGTATATTTACTGTTTTGGGTTTAAAACAAATGACAAAATTTAAAACAAACCTACAGCGAAGATGTGTTTCTGTTTTCAACTTACAAAGGGGGATTTAAATATTAGATATTGAGCGTTATTAGCAAACAACATTCAACTGTTAATGATAGAGTAAAACATATCCGATAAATTTGTTTCCCAAAATAATGTGTGCACATTTTAAAAAGTTAAATAATTTTGTATCTAAAAAATTTCCAGTTGAAATACTGAGATAAACTATTTAGAAGTTCCATAAAATCTAAAATATTTATCATGCTATTAATTTTTCTGTCTAAATCTCACAGATATTTTTACAACTCCAATGTTAATACCCAGAGAAAAGAGGCAAAATGAGATTATTTCTCATTAAATTTTATTAAAAAGCAGCTGCTTCCAGCCTTTTATTCATTTTTGGCCATTAGAAGTGGGCTTCAGCATGAACATATCCATGGCAATTACTGTCACCTGGAATAACTTTTTATCTTTCTTTTCCAATGGGCCTTTTACCCAATCCCCATTACTCACCAACGAGCACGACGTCTTCCTCCTGTTAGCACATTTTACCTCCATTCCTTTCCCCTGTGATTTACTATCATCATGTGTCATGTATTTTGGCAAAGCTCTTTCTTTGATTTGTCCAATCAGATAAAGCATGATGCATTATAGACTTTCAAAAAGACAACTCCACATTTATGAGGATAGTTTCCAAAGACAAAAAAAGTTCATGATATCCATTAATTAACACATTTCAATAGTTTCCTTTCTGCTTAAGGTGTAGCAATGCTCTTTGTAGTAGGATTTTTATGAAGTGTAGACCAAGTCTCTCCCGTTAGAAATAATTAAGTCTACCTAAGAATACTTGAACATGCATATAAAAAGGTGATCGTTACTATAGTAAAGTGTGAAGTTTTCTCTGCCTTACAGGTTCTGTTTCTTTCAATAAGGTTATAGCAATGGACAAAAAAGACAAAAAAATGCATTCTCATATATGCTTTATATTTTAATAAGGAATATAAATGATGAACAGAAATGAGATAAAGAGTAATATACTTGGGAAGTCATAAATGCTATGGAAAAATATGCAAACTAAGGTAGGATAGAAAGTGCTGGGGTTGGTTATATGGGGTTACAATTTTAGAAGCATCAACAGAGCAAGGTGTTCTGAGAAAGCAGCCTGTGAGCAAGGAAGATATCTTCCTATCACGTGTCCTTGGCACAGAGTGCAGACAGGGTACACCAGGCAATGACCTTGACAGAGGGATACTTATTTTGCTTCTTTTCAAGAAACAAGGAGTAACAAGTGTGTTGCGGCACTGTGTGCAACAGGGGAATGACAGGAAATATGTCAAAAATGTAAATCAGTAGAAATTTTTGTAGAGTCTTCTATTCGTGTAAGTTGTTGTCTGATTTGGTTTGCGAGAAGTGGGAAGGCACGCGCAGAACATCTGCTATTTGTGGGAGCAAAGATGTTTGCCAAATGTTCAGTTAGGACAACACAGCAATAACCCAGGTCAGTGTGATGACAGAGGCTTGGACTTAGATGACAGGCACGGACGCTGTGAGAAGCTGGTCTTCCCAGAGGTAGGGAGAAGTTCGAGATATATTATGGAGATTCAAGAACATTTTATGCTCTATTGGATGTGGTGTTTGAAAAGCAGAGAAAAATGATTTCAAGTGTTTTTATTTTATTGTATTTTTTAATCAAAACAACCCAAAACAGAAAATCTTAAAGGAATACTCTCTTTTCTGGAGCAGAGAAAGTGTAACATTAATTAAAAAAATCACATTTTCAGTATTGGTGAGCTTACTCAAAAATTAAAAAAAAAAATAGATGAGTGAGCTTTCAGAAATCAATAGAACTCAGTTAGAAAGGAGCAGAAGTATGTTTCCAATTAGCCAAATGTCATAAGCAAAAGAAATAAAACTAAATACATAGATAGAGTTAGATAAACAGATAGATGGATAGACAAGTAGAAAGACAGATAGGCGTGCATATTTGTCTAAATCTAATAAACTTGTTCCAAACTAGAAATACAAGGAGCTAAAAAAAATGCCAAATAAATGAAATACCACAGAAATTGCTTAAGGTTTGTAGCTATTAACATTTGAATCTGGAGACTGAGGAAGGATGATTGCCCTCGCAACATGGGTAAGGATCCTTCATTCCATCAAGGGTGTGAATTGAACTAAAACAACAGAATCGTTTTCTGTGATTGAGCTGTCACATCCTGCCCTCGGTCAACAATGTCCCTTGTTCTCAGGTCTTGCCACTTAGACTAGAACTTACACCTTTGGCTTCCCTGGTTCTAAAGACTTTGGACTTGGACTGGAACTATCGCACTAATTATTCCCGCTTCTCATTCTCAATAATCATTAATTGCTGACTAATTTGGTCACCATTTAAAAAGTGCAACTATTAGCTATCTCAATTTATGAAGCATGTTTTCCTGTATTTTGAGTGGCACTGATGTTCCTAATTCATAGAAAAAGCAAATACTCAGGTTTCTCCTAGTAAAATGTGATTAGCTATAAATTAACTGACAAAGATATCAAAAGAACTACTTTGTTCATTTTCAGTTTTCATTAATTTAATGGAAGGTGCTGTAAACCAGTCTTTAAAGCATTATTTTCTTAGTAGATAGATGATGTTACCCAAAGTCTTCCTGTAGCCAAATGTCTTTTCATTTTTTCTAACAGAAGACTTCTATTATGCATGTGCATATTCCTCCACAAAGCCACAGTTTAGCCTCTCTGATCATTTGGACACAAACCAGAGAAGATAGAGAAGTTCAATGTCATACTTTTATAAAACATTGTTATCTTCTGAAGAAAAGTGCTAAAATCATAACATTTTTGTGCAGAAAAGAAAAGCAATGCAATATCAAATATACTTCCTTTTCAATTTTGCATATATGTGTAACTTTATATTATACACAAACATGGCAAAGTTTAAATGTTTGTGACTACATATGCTGTGAGATAGCAATTCCTTGCAGATTGAAATAATGATTTTGGAGGATCATTACTAAAACGAGTATGTTAATAATTTGTAAGCCAAGGACTCCTAAAAGATTATTTTCTAAAATTCACTTTTACAGTGGTACATTTAAAATGAACTAAATAACCAATTAATTTAATCTGGCCTCTGATTCAGAATTCTTTACTGCAGTTCTCCTAGCAGTAAATAAATGTACTCTTCCTAAGCCTTAGTTTCAATTCTTCACATTGATGACTTTTGCATACCATGTGACAAATCTGAAGAGCTTCTTCAACCTGCACCAAATACTATGGTTCCAGAAACTGAGGAGCAATGTATTTATTCACTCACAGTAATGATCTCTGTACAATGAGAAAAATAACAGCAGAACAATTCAGCACATCAGTTCTCTTTTTCACATTATTTACCTCTTAACTAAATTATCTCAAAACTGTACTTTCCAAGATTCAGTTATCCATATTGTCCCAGTGATTGAATTTCATTAATATGTTCATAAAATTGATACAATTACAGCATAAACAATTTTATGTATGCTAATTCTTATATCACACTACTATAAGAATATAAATATTAAAAACACAAAGCATTTTTGGTTTTACCCCATTGGAAAAAACTTGAATTTTTACTCTTATGTATGTTAGGATAAACATGGCATAAAAGATGTGGAATGTTATTTCTAAAGGACATTTCCAATTGCTGGAACATTAGTAAAGAGCATGACCAAAGAAAGTACTGAGCATAATCAGGGGATATCAGATGCTCCTTAGAGTACAATGTACAAGAATTTTCAGTTGTGAGTAAGAAGGCTATAAGTAGAGTCAGATATTTGGAGTATTTTATATTCCAGACTGGGAAACTTGAGATTCTGTGATGACAGATTCTGTAACTATTTTTCTTTAAAGAATCTCTATGTATATTTTTTCTTATAATATTTGCATGATACCATAATGCATTTACTATCCATATTACTTTTATTATGAGATATACTGTTACTTTTTAATGAGATCCACTCCATGACTAATGTTCACATAATATTATATTTATATATGTATATATACTCCATTATTATTTTGTGTATTATGAACATTTAAACTAGAAATAAAAAGCATACTACCAGACAAAATTTATTATCAAATTCTACAAAGCCAGAAACTATCAGAAACATTAAATTACTGTCTAAAGCCCTGGAACTGCCATTGTCTCCCATTTATTATTACTTAGCCTGTGCTTCTCAGCAATGACATGGACCATATTGAACAAGGTAAACAAGTTTCTGTCCTTCAGATTCCTCAAGGTAGATTAATCTTTATGTGCATTACAAGTACACTTTCTGCTTTAGAACAGGCACACAATCAGCACACAGTCTCTCTTACTCCTGACACAACATCATCACTTACACAACCATGCAATCATGGTCCTCATATATGAGAAACCCAAGGATGAATAAATTAAAGAGCAAGATAAAAGACAGGTACTGCAATAAGAAACAGGAAATAATTTTTGGTTTTCAAATGGGAAGGAGTCTGTGAAATGGCAGGGATACCAGAAGAGGGAAGGAAAAATTAGTATACGTTATTACATGTGCTAATTTCCCACAATGAATGTAACCATTGTGTACTGCAGACATGTACTATTAAACATAAAATTAAGGAAAAAAGAAACCAGGAAGCCATAATATGGAAAAAATAGTGTGGATAACCTCTAAATATCTTAGTGTTTTACTACAGTTACAAATTTCCCAACCCTTAACTTCTTCATCTGAAATACTAAAGTTCTAATGCTCAATTATCTTGAAAATCATTGCCAACTCTATAGTATTATGATGATATATTTGCCACCAGCAGGAAATGCAACCTTTTATCAAGTGCTTGACTTCAAGGTTCAACATGGTCATTTTGAGAAAGCAAAATAATATGAGGAAGACTGTTAATTTTGGATGTCATCTTTGTTATTTTTCAATTATGGCACAGTTTAAAGTAAAACTAAAAAAGTCCAAATTACATTCCAAAAATCAGTCACTGACTGTCATTGTGATCTTGCATAATGTATCTGAGGACTCTCAGAAGTTAAGCTTCTACATCTGGGAATGTAGAGTCAGGACTAGAAGTAACATATCTAAGAGACTGGTCATATATCTGGCATTAAATAACAGCATCAGCTAACAGCACAGGTTTTGACATCAAACAGCATGCAGGAGGAGTTCTCTAATTCTGAAGGCATACTGCTCAACCTCTAAAACTTTAAAGGATAATAATTCCAATTGCCAATAACTCTTGATAATAAATAACTCTTATAATGATAACTAAGGGTGACTATTCTTGCTCTAGTAAGATGCACCTCTGTCTCTACATTCACATTTTATCCATTTGAAATGAGTGTATAACTTAAAATGCCAGTCAATTTACAGTTTTGAATTGTGTATATATCTTTTTAGTGATATAATCAATTGGATTTTCCTAATGCTTTATCACTAGCCACTGGAAATCAGGTGCAAAGCACAGAATGTTCCTAAGTTGTAAAACGTCATTTTGAAAACATTTCAAGTTTTCTGAGAAATTGTCTTGTACAATGTAAATAGTGTGAGAGAGAAAGCAATCAAATGTCTTTGTTTTAGTTATGAGCATTCAATGATTTAGTCATATACAAAAATCAAGAAAAATAATCTTTGCAACTGCAAAAACAAAAGCACATATTTTGTTATGTGGAATCACATTATAATGATTTAAGAGTTTGAGTAGGAAATGATGTCTTTGTGGTATCATTTTCTTAAAATACTACTCTATTTCATTATTTAATCATAACCACAAGCTTGGTAACTTTCTGTGTAAAATATCTGGTATTACTTCCCTCTGTTCATGACTGTTCCTCCAGTTTATTTATTTTGGTCCTAATGTTCATCTTACTGAATGCCTTATCTGTTCTTTCCCAATCCTACTACTCAGGAATGGTAAGGTATATCCGGCATGGGCACATTTTGACCTTAGCTGAAGTGCATTACAACATTCCTGGAAGTCAAACAAGCATGCCTTTCAATTCTCCATCACTGAAATCTCATATGTAAAGTGTGTTGCATTTGTCTGCCTTTTTTGCCTCAGGTTAGAAAGTTTTACCCCGTGTGACATACATGCTATCATGCCCACTTACAGTTCCAGAAAGTTATTGTACCCAGGGAAAATGAGACAGAACAAGAAAAATGAAGATTTAGATTATTCTGTAAGTGAAGAAAAGACAGATCAATACAAATTAATAATTCAGCCTATGTTCAAATCTGTTCCTATATTATTACTATAACATTATATATTTATACATGAATATAGTATGTATATGTATAATATATACATATACATACATACATATATACATTGACATACCATTAAACTGGTACCTAGATTCAAATCAAGTTTAAGTTCGAATGTGACCTTCTGTTGATTCCAATATTGAAAGGAAATTGGTATTACACAAGCTTAAAAAGTCAAGTCTGTATCTGTCAATAATGATTCAGTTTCACAACTATAGCATTAAGCCAAAAGAGTAAGGTTCACAAGAGTCTTACATTATAAACTCATTTTGTACCAATCTAAGCTTTTGAGATCATGCTAATGCTTAGTCTTGACAGGCAATTAATAACTAAACAGGACTATAAGGGGTATTTCTAAATATGGTCTTTGAACATGTGTGTATTCTCTGTCACAAAGCATCCAACTACATTACTATGGGATAGTCTTTTATGGATAGTAAAATTCAATAAAATGTTATTCGAAAAATTTCTTCCAGAAAATAAAAAGGGCAATATTTAGTCATAGACATACAGACTTCATTCATTCAATTTGTTTTAAAGACACAGAGAAATTTTATTTTGTGAAAAGACTACAACAGTAAGACATAAAGAAAGACACTATATTTTAGCACAAGGCTGCTAAAACTTGCTGACCAATCTTTATATTCTTTTCAACACTTGTTACTTGTGTAATGATGCTTTGCTAGATTTTACAGATATTGAGGTGATTCAAAGTGGAGCTTGCCCACAAAGATCTTGCAGTCTACTGGGACCAACAACAAAACCCAAGGAAATGAATTATTTTACTATGGCTATTACTCTATCAAAAGCTTATTCTCTGTGGGTTTATTGGAGTCCTGGGTCAAACACATGGAAATACATTCAAATAAGCTAGAATGATCTTTTGGTATTTTTACATTTGAAACAAATCTTATATTAGAGTTTTTCCACTTGAATGGACCTGAGCCAAGGAGAAAAAATAAAAAAGATAGCTTAGATATCCAATAAGAATGTCATAAATAACTGATGAAAGACATAAAAAAAAATGGATCCCCAAAATTTATTCCTTTCAACATTTTCTCAATTTGATTCCAAATGGGCCATTAATAAAGTTTCCAAGGTTAAAACAGGGCCAGGGGGTTGGCTCAGCAGTGTAAGACCCTGAGTGGCAAGAGTTTGATCCCTAGTACCAACAAACAACAACAACAACAACAATAACAACAACAACAATTTAAGGCACAATTTTGGGGCCAGATGTTTACCTCAGTGGCAAAAGCGTCTGTCTGGCAAATGTGAGCTTAATCCCAAAAAACAAAACAAACAAAAAAGAAAACAAATTACCTAAATTAAGCTGAAAACAACAACAAAACAGAAAAAAAACCAGAGAATTTACCTTCTTTGTTTTCCAACCCATACTCCTTAGTAAATGGATGTATGGGAAGAAGGTAAAAAGAACGGTTTTGATGAAGATGGTTTAAAAGTAATTAATCATTATCCTCTGGAAATCTATGGTATATGTATAATGAAACAGAAGGGTAGGAGGGAGGGAAAGGCAAAGGGCAAAGGGCTCCCCTTAATAGAACTATTTTTATTGCTGGCCCCGTCATAAAATTGCCAGTGTTTTTTTTATCAGTATCAGCACAAGAATATGAATACATTGATTCACCATTTTGATGTGCACAACAAGGAATGATCTCACAATTCTTTAAAGCAACAAGAATCCTATCTTGAGTACTTAAAGTGAAGGGCATTATTGTTTCAGTCTTCGGTATTAATCACGTTATGATTCGTGCTCCATCAGTAGGGTTTCAGGAGGTAGCCTCAAAAAATATGTTTATCTCTTTCTCTGGGTGAAATACAAAGAAGACAAATAAGTGAATATGTGTGTTGTGAGAAAAATTAGTAGCAAGAAAACTTTTCATAACATCACACAAAAATCCTCATCATTTCTATCCTGAATATCTTTCTGTCTTTCCTTTCTCCATTTTACCATGTCACACAATACATTTCCACAATGACCACCTCCTTGAAACACCCTTGTTAATTATGGTTTCTCATTCTTCTCACATCTTAGATATGTTTTTGATTAACTGACAATGACCAAAACATAAGAGATACTTTGCCTTGCCAGATGTAGTGGTGCATGGCTATAAGAGATGCACTTGGGAGGTTGAGGCAGGAAGATCCCAGCAAGATACACCATGCTTGAGACCAGCTTGGGATGCACCATGACTTTATGGCCAGCCTGAGCTACACAGCAGGACACTGTGCAAAAAACAGTAACAGAGAGAGAGAGAGAGAGAGAGAGAGAGAGAGATTATGCCTCCACCCTTTTACTCAGTGTCAAGAATCTGAAAGCTTTCAAAATGTATCTGTTAAACAGTGAAGAAGCACTGCACTTCGTGACTTTGAAGGCATTGTTCAAGTTTATGAAAAAGGCTGAATTTAGAAAATCGCTGAACTTTCAGGTGATGACCTTCACTGTCATCTTAAAACTTCATCAGAGCTCACTGAGAGCCTACAAAAAGTTTGTTTCAGTACAGAGAGGCCCAGGGGAATGCAGTTGTTCTTGCCAAATGTTTGCAGATAGCATCTCATCAGGAATGCAGTGGAAGCTTGCTTTCTCTGTTTTTCAAAACTTGAGCTTGTGGCATTCTTATTCTCTAGACCTAAATATTCTGGAATCACTACTGATTTGTTAAATTGTCTTGATTGTAACAATACTAATAGATTATTAGTCTTAGATGTTTACTATATGCTGGGCATTAACTGCCATCAATATATCATTTAAAACTTTAATAAGCTATATCACTATGCATTCACATTGATAAAGTTTCATGCTTAATTAGTGAAATTTAATTTTTATAGAAACTCACCCCAAATTCCCTTTACTATAATTTAAAAAAAAAATTATGCTTTTCAAGAAAGAACAAACCACTTCACAAATGTATTCTAGTGTGAATATAATTTGGAAATTAAAAAATAACAATAAATAAAAATGTGAAGAAAAATAGTTTAAAAGAGTAAAATATTCCACTGGGAACATTGCGGAAGCCTGCCCCAGGCCTAAAACTGCCCCAGACTGCTTCTGCTGGGCCTGCCCTTCCAGCAGGAACATCAGAAGACCTCAGCAGGCTCCAGTCAGTGTGAAAACACTTGGAATTTCGATCCCTGGTGGTGAACCTTGGACTACAGCACATTAAACTGCATCAGTGTGATGAGTCTGCCCCTAAAATAGAGATGTACAGGGGATAAATAGGGCCAGTAGTAAAACCCCCTCCAACTAACTGTAAGACATTGGTGAGTCTGAAAAGAGTGTGTGTGATCCCCTCCTACACATAGAAAACATCAGGCAGAGTGAAAATGACAAAACAAAAAAGCAAAATGCCGTCTCAAACATCTAGTCCACCAGAAGCAAGTACAGGAGACATTGAAATAGAGGACCCCAAAAGTAACACACCAGGAATCTCTGAAAAGATAGTGAGTGAAATTTAAAAAAAAAAAACCCATGAGACTATAGAGGGAATCAAATTACAAGTACTCTCCCATGTAAAGACAGAAATAACAACCTTAGTAAAGGAGTTGTTGAATGCAATTAAAGAAGAAATAGAGAAAAAAGTACAAGAGCATGAGCAACTGATTGAAACCTTGAATGAACAATATAGAAAACAAGCAGAATTCATGAAACAAACTTAAAGAGGCATCCAAGAAACAAAAAATTCTATTGAAAGCATGCAAAACAACCTAAATGAAGCTGAGGATAGGATTTCGGACCTTGAGGACAGGGTTGCAATTAGTGATCAGGAAAAGATAAAACTTTTAAAAATAACAAAGCAGCATGAAATGACAATCCAGAAGCTTCATGATAATGCCAAGAGCAACAATATAAGATTAATGGGCATTAGCAAAGATGCAGGAGTCCAAGCAAATGGCATATGTATTTACAGAAGTAATAGCGAGAGGGATCCAAGAGGACCAATTGATAGGTAGTACAGTAGAGAGCCTCTCTAAAAAAACAGCTAAGATGCTAGAATCTAACACCAAGGAGAAGACCAAACAAAAGGAGAGGAATTCTCATGACCCAGGAAGAAACTGAGGAAAAGAAAAAGCCCCCCCCAAAAAAAAAGAAGAGAAGAAGAAGCGTGGATGGAGGGCTAGAGTTGGACAAGCTCCAGCCACTGTACCAGGCATGTCTTAGAGTCAGGCAACTCACAAATAAGCTGAGATTGTGGCCCTGCCGAGAGTAGGGGTTGATGAGCCCGAAACCCTTGGTGGGAGGAGACTCTGCAACAGGGAGTGGAAACGACCAGTAGAGCTGTACAGACTTTGGTGAATCATGGGGACTGGATTCCCTAGAGCAGGATGAATGGATAGATGACATTTTGGAGTTGGGCAAGACAGGCTTGAATCAACAATCAAGGCAGCATCAGTTGGCAGCTCCTGGCTCAAAGTGGATTGGTGGGATCTGCTTGAGCTGGGCCATGCCCCTGGCTAGGACCCAATAGCCAAGGATGAGGTTGTCCTGAACCTATGACATCCACAAGGAACACATGTGCTGAAGCACTCACTGGTTGACTGACAGAGGGGGTAGTGCCAGCCCACAGCACCCCTGTCTGCACCTCACAGATCTGCAGTGGACTGGAGGGGGGGTACACTTCCCTAGCCAGTGCGCTGCAGAAAAACTGCAAGCAATACAAAAGGCCCAGAGACTGCCACCACTCAACCATCTGTAAGAAACCAGAAGTATGACAAGATAAACAGCAAAAGGCTTCCAACTGCTGAGCCAGAGAAAGTGAGTCCAGGAGGAGGTTGAGGACAGCAAACATGCAATATCAGACACAGCCTCATCAGAAATAAAGAAATACTTCCATGACTTCATCGATGAATTTAAACCTGAAATTCTAACTGAGGTGAAACAAAATATAAGAAGATTAATAAAAGAAATGCTGGGTACTCCTCAAAGAGACACATTGAAAGCTGGCAAATCTCCTTAACAGAAAACTAAAGACAGACTTTCAAAACTTGAAGATGGATTTGCAATGTATTATAACAAAAGGAAGGACCTCTTAAAAATAACAAGGAACCAGGAAGTAATGATACAAAGGATAGAAGATGACAAGAGGAATTATAGCCTAAGAAAAAAATTGTGAATAAAGATGTAGGGGCAAATACAAATGAAATAAAAAGGCTATTCACAGAAATAATTAAGGAAAACTTCCCAAACATAGGAAACAGAAGTGATGTCCAGATATATGAGGCATACAGAATTCCAGCCAGCTACAACCAAAACATATCTACACCCACACATATAATAATCAGGAACCCAGAAATCCATCACAAAAACAGAATATTAAAAGTGGTCAGAGAAAAGAAACAGGTTACCTATAAAGGAAAACTCAGCAAAATCATAGAGGACGTCTTGATGCAAACTATCAAATCAAGAAGAGCTTGGAGCAAAATATTCCAAGCCCTGAAAGAAAATAACTTCCAACCCAGATTGATGTACCCTGCAGAACTGTATCTCAAAATTAATGGAGAGACAAGAAGAAATCCACAACAAAGAGGAACTGGGGGAGTTTGTGACCACCAATCCAACCCTACAAAGAACACTGATGGACATTCTAGAGAGAGAGAAGAAAATCACCAGGGTCCCAGGAACAATGGCAGAAAGGCCTCAATGAAAGGGGCAGGCAGTGGAATGAAGGAGAAAAGTAAACAACAATGACAGAAAAATAACGTAGCAGAGATGAGGCAGAGAAGATTGGCTGTATTGCTATTTTGTCTTGACTGATTTTATTCAAATCTGGTAGGCCTGAGATTATCAAGTCTGAAAGTAGATGCAACTCTTCTGAAGATGACAAGATTAAATAGGATACCCATTCTGGTTTGATTATTAACTGTCTTTGAAGTCCTATAATGTCTCCAATATTAGGTTTTTATTAATAGTGCTATGTACTGCCAAGTTTAAATATACTCTGCCTGATGATACAGACAATTTTACTGAAAATAACAAGAGATATCATAGTAACTAATGTAGACCCCCTAGTATTGTGGTTTTATATGTCCTTTTTGTGTTTCTCTAGGAATTTGTATTGTTGACTTGTTTTGATTTGCTTCTCCCTCTAATAGAGAAAGGCTAGGTATACATGTAGAGACTTATACATGTGTAGAACTTCTAAACATTTTACAAGAATGGATTACAGTTATTTTAAAGAAAAAAAAAGAGGAAAAGAAAGTATTCTAAAGGACATAACTGCATGTATGTTTAAGTGTGTAGTACTGATAACCATATTACTAAGATTTTGTTGGATAGATGAACAGAAACAGTTGCAGTCTCACTGTTTAAATGTCCATTTTGTAGGCTTTACTTTGTAACTTGAACAACTACTTCTATGAGGAAAATATGTAATTATCAACTAGTGATTTCTTACTGGTTATTATTTTTGTTTTGTTTTGAAATTTTGTATTCTATCTACCATCTTTCTCTTTTATTTTTTTCTTTAAATGAAGAAAAAATAAAGTAGTAATAGTAGAAAATTTCCCAAACATGGGGAAAGAATCTGATATGCAGATAACTGAGGCATATAGAATGCCAGAGTCACAATCAGCATAAAGCCACACCCAGACACATAGTAATTAAGATCTCAGACATACAGCATAAAAACAGAATACTAAAAGCTGTTAGAGAAAAGAAACAACTCACCTATCAAGGAAAGCCTATTAGATTCAAAGCAAACTTTTCAGCACAAACCCTCAAGTCAAGAAGAGCTTGCAGTGAGATATTTCAAGCCCTGAAAGAAAACAACTTTCAACCCAGACTGATGTACCCAGCAAAACTTTCATTCAAATTTAATGGAGAAACAAGATACTTCCATGACAAAGAACAACTGAAGAAATTCACATCCACCAAACCAACCCTAGAAAGAGTACTGAAAGACATATTACACAGAGATAAAATTGACCACAATCCCCAAAAGAACAGAAAGAAATGATCAGGTAGGACAAGCAATTAAACAAGGGGAAAAGCAGAAAGCAAACAACTGGAACATAACATGGGAAAGTCAAGCCAGTACATATCAATGATATCTATAAATGTAAATGGCCTCAATTCACCTATAAAAAGAAATAGATTGACAGAATGGATCAAGAAACATGATCCCACAACATGCTGTATACAGGAAACACTTCTGACCCAAAAGGAAACTCATAGATTAAAAGCCAAAGGATAGAAAACAGTATTCCATGCAACACAAACCCAGAAAAAAGCAGGAGTAAATATTCTATTTGCAGACAATGTGAACTTCCCACCTAAAATGATTAAAAGAGATAAAAAGGTCACTACACACTTGTTAGTGGAAAAATTCAAGAGGAAGAACTAATAATTATAAATATATATGCACCAAATACACGAGCACCAAACTATATAAGACAGATACCAATGGACATGAAAAACTAAATACACAAGAACACAATTATAACAGGGGATCTTAACAGCCCATTGTCACAAAGAAATAGATCAACTAGACAAAAATTCAGCACAGAAATAACAGAACTGAATCATACCTGTGAACAACTGGACTTAGCAGATGTTAACAGAGTATTCCACCCAACCTCATCAGAATACACATTCTTCTTAGCAGTGCATGGGACACTCTCCAAAATAGACTATATATTATCGCACAAAACATAAGACATTCTTAAATAAATGCAAGGTATTGAAATCATCCCATGTATAATATCTGACCATAGCACACTGAAATTAGAAATTAATGGCAAAAGAAATTGCAAAACCTGCATAAATACATGGAAATTAAATAACCTTTTGAACAACCAGTTTGCTACATATGAAATTATAGAAGAAAAAAAGCAATACCTACATTAAATGTAAATACAGAAACAACATACTGTAATTTGTGGGATGCAATGAAAGTGGTCTTAAGAAGGAAATATATAGCAATAAATTGTCATATCAAGAAAACAGAACGAGCACAAATAAACAACCTAATGCTCCATCTCAAGCTTCTAGAAAAAGAAGAGCAAGCTAAACCCAAGGTTCATAGAAGAGAGAAAACTGCAAAGAATAGAGCAGAAATCAATGAAATTGAAACTAAAAAAATAAATAAAAAGAATTAATGAATCAAAAATCTGTTTTTTTGAGAAAATAAACAAAATTGACAAACCCCTAGCTAACCTTATCAAGAAAAAGAAAGAAAAAAGAGACCTAAATTCATGCAATAAGAACTGAAAAGAGGGAAATTACTACAGATCCCATAGAAATTCAAAAGATCATGAATAACTACTTTGAAAATCTCTACTCATACAGAGTGGAAAACACACAGGAAATGGACAGATTTCTAGAAACATATGAACTAGCAAAGCTCAAGCAAGAAGATATAGCAATTTTGAACAACCCAATATCAGCTATTGAAATTGAAAACATAATTAAAAACTTACCAACAAAGAAAAACCCAGGTCCTGATGGATTTACAGCTGAATTTTACAAGAAATTTAGAGAAGATTTGATGCCAATACTCCTTAAACTCTTCAATGAAATTGAGAAAAAAGCAATCCTTCCTAAATCATTCCTGGAGGCAGGTATTACTCTGATACCAAAACCAGAGAAAGATCTAACCAAAAAGGAGAACTATAGGCCAGTCTCACTAATGAATATTGATGCAAAGTTTATCAATATAATACTGGCAAATAGAATGCAGCAAATCATCAAGAAGATTATACATCACGACTAAGTGGGGTTCATTCCAGGAATGCAGGGATGATTTAACATACACAAATCAATAAATGTAATACACCACATCAACAAAGCCAAAAACAAAAACCACATGGTCATCTCAATAGATGCAGAAAAAGCTTTCGACAAAGTCCAACACATGTTCATGTTAAAAAAACCTTCAGAAACTCGGAATACACTGCATCTACCTCAACCTTTTAAAGGCCATCTATGACAAACCAACAGCCAACATTATATTAAGTGGACATAAACTGAAAATTTTCACTTTAAAATCAGGAACAAGACAAGGATGTCCACTATCACTACTCTGTTTCAATATAGTTCTGGAAACACTAGCCAGGGCAATCAAATAACAAAGAGAAATAAAAGGAATAAAGATAGGAAAGGAAGAAGTTAAATTATCACTATTTGCAGATGACATGATACTCTATATAGAAAACCCAAAAACCTCCATTAAAAGACTACTAGAGGTAATAAACAAGTTCAGCAGTGTAGCTGGATACAAAGTCAATGCTTAAAAATCAATAGCATTCCTGTACACAAACAAAAACTCACTGAGAGAGAAATATGGAAATATCGCCCTTTATAATAACATCTAAAAAAATGAAATACTTAGAAATCAACCTAAATAAAAATGTAAAAGACCTATATGCTGAAAATTATACTATGCTGAAAAAGGAGACTGATGAGGATATTAGAAAATGGAAGGATATTCCTTGTTGTTTGGTAGAAAGAACCAACATTGTGAAAATAGCCATACTCCCAAAACTGTTATACAGATTTAACACAATCCCAATCAAAATACCATTGACATACCTCACAGATCTAGATAAAACACTCCTAAAATTCATTTGGAAACAGAAGAAACCTAGAATAGCAAAGGCAATTCTGGGCAACAAAGGCAAGGCAGGAGGCATCTCAATTCCTGACTTGAAACAGTACTATAAAGCCACAGTGATAAAATCATCATGGTACTGGCAAAGAAATAGAGCTGAGGATCAATGGAACAGATTAGAAGGTGCAAGCACACCTACAAAGACACTCAGCCACCTGATATTTGACAAAGGGGCTAAATATATCCACTGGAAGGAGAGCCTCTTTAATAAATGGTGTTGGAAAAATTGGCTCTCCACATGTGGAAGACTGAAACTAGATCCATGCCTATCACCATGCACAAAACTAAAGTCTAAATGGATCAAAGACCTAAATATTAAAAGAGAAACACTAAATCTACTGGAAGACAAGGTAGGTAGAAGTCTTGGAGACATAGGGGTAGGCAGAGAATTCATGGACAAAATACAAACTGAATGGGAAACACTTCAAAGAATCAACAACTGGATCTCATATTGTTGAAAAGTTTCTGTACTTCAAAAGAAATCAACAACAGAGTGAAAAGAAATCCCACAGAGTGAGAAAGAATTTTAGCCAGCAACCTCTCAGACAAAGGACTTATATCCAGAATATATAAAGAATCAAAAAACATCAAGCCTCCCAAATTCCAAGGCCCTCTCCAAAAATGGGCATCTGAGATAAACCCACAGTTCTCAGAGGAAGATATACAAATGGCAAATAAATACATGAAGAAATGTTCACCATCACTGGTCATTCAAGAAAGGCAAATTAAAACTGCATTGAGATTTCATCTCACTCTGGAAAGAATAGCTTCCATCAAGAAATCAACTGATAACAAATGTTGGTGAGGCTACAGGGAAAAAGGAACACTGCTCCACTGTTGACAGAAATGTAGACTGGTGCAGTTCATGTGTAAATCCATATGGAGAATTCTCAGAAGACTAGGATTGGAAACCCATTCATCCAGCTATTCCCATCCTGGGTATTTTCCCAGAAGAACTAAAAATTTCATATCACAGTAATATATGTGCACCCGTGTTCATAACAGCACAATTTGTGATAGCTAAATCTTGGAAACAACCAAGATGCCAATCAATTGCAGAGTGGTTGAAAAATATGTGGTATTTTTATACACTGGAGTATAACTCAGCTATAAAAAAAGATGATCTTGAGACCTTCATAGGTAAATGGAGACAACTTGAGACTATCCTCATTAGTGAAATAAGTAAGAATCATATTTATAAGTATAACATTGTGTCTCTAGTGTAAAAAGTAATAAGAAGTATAAGAGTAATAAAACCCAAAATGTGTAATTGCTATTGTAAAAAGGAGAGGAAAAGACAGTGCTTTACGGGATATAACTGCATGCATGTTTGAGTGTATAAAATAGATGACCATATTGCTGAATCTTTGAATAGAACTGTTTGCAGTCTCACTGTTTGAATATCTACTAGTATCCTTTAATTTTGTAATGTAAACAACTACATCCAAGATATCAATATGTAATGTATCTACTAGTGATATCTTAGTGTTTTTTTGTTTTAGAATTCTGTATTGTTGCTACCCTTTTTTCTGTTTTGCTTTTTTTCTCTCTTTAAATAAAATTTTAAAAATGTGTAATTGCTATGGTAAAAAAGAGAGGAAATAGGAAGTGCAATAAAAGATATAACTGCGTGTATATTTAAGTGTGCATGATTGATAACCATATTTCTAAGTTCTTGTTGGACTGTTGAACAGATCTGTTTGCAGTCTCACAGTTTGAATGTCCACTTTGTATGCTTTAATTTTGTAACTTGAACAACTATTTCTAAAAGGACAGTATATAATTTATCAACAAGTAATTTCTAACTGTTCATCTTTTTTATTTTTTTGAAATTCTGTAATATTTCTACCATTTTTCTGTTTTTTTCTCTTTAAATTAAAAAGAGTAAAATATTCAGGATTATTTTAATAATATAGACGTGATGCACTTTCTGAATGCACAAAGCTGAATTAGTAACTTATTTCAAAGGAGTCAAAAAAACTTAGTAACATTAGAGACTTCACATGGAGGTTAAGCCTAGGGTACTTGTTTCCGATGACCCCAGCTACTTAGCTTTTAAGGGAACATTTTCCTTTCTGTTGCTTCGCTCATTTTGAACTGACCATAGCTGAACAATCATCCACAGTATCTATGTTTTTCATTTGGGTACTTAATTATCTAAATCCTTACATAAGACAGCCACATACCCCAGGCTCTATCTGAACAACGGATTCTAATATGTTTGGAGATGGACTTGAGGAAGGGGAGGCTTTGGCTTGGGCAAGTCCATATCTCAGCTCGCTGAACATTTAATGCCTTGTGAGGCTGGTGAGAGAGGAAAGGTAGGCATGTGCGGGGCCCAGGGCACAAAAACAATGAATTCTATCAGATATGGGTGTTGTTATTTGCATTTAGGGATTAGGTCATAATAATAATAATAATAATAATAATAATATAATATACTCTATTGGGAGAAATTATTAGATATTTTTAATACAGTAAAAGTGGAAGGTATTGTTTTGGAAAATCTCTCTTTATTATTTCTTATTTCTTACTGGAAAGACAAATAGTCAGACCTGCTGTAAGTTATGCCACTAACCTTACCCTCAGTTTCTGGGTCATCCTTCTCCAGACTCCAGAGAAGCAGAAGGTAACGTCTGCAACTCCATTTCCATGAAGAAATCTCTGGCCACTTAAGGTTTAAAACACCAGACTTTTGTGAAAATTTTATGCTTTTATTACTCTTATTTTAATCTTTCTCATTGATGACTTCTCAGAAAAGTCATTCTACAGTCCCCTCCTAAAACCAATTTTGCTTTTCTGTTGCTTCTTTGCAATGATTCTGTCATTGAAAAGTCAGAGTACTACACACAGTGTGCCCCACCTTTTGTCTGATGTGTTAAGCTGGACTCCAGCTTTCACCTCTCCCTGAGAAAACCATGTTGTTCCTCCTCCACACACACACAGACACCAGCTACTCTATTCATTTAAAATCACTGTTCTTATGTATCGCCAGCTGTAATTGCTTCTAGCAATATAATGTCTTACCACACTAACATAATCATAATGTAGTTACTAAATATTCTTCACATGGCATTATCTATCTTTGGGTAACTATTATGTTGGGTATTATTATAATTCTCTCCTGGTACCATTGTAGTCTGAAGATGTATAGAATAAACCTGGCTTCTATCTGCAGGGCAATTAGGTGGAGTATTATAAACAGGATGGTCTATCAGTATAGCCTGCCTGTTTACTTGCAGAATTAGTGTTCAGCTGGGAAGCAGCTGCAGTCTAGAATGGGTTAGGAAAGAACACATTTCATCTAAAATAATGTAAGCAGCATGCTCCTATTATTAGGTCTGATATTCACTTCCTCCCTTATTAGAAGGTGACAATAGGGCAGGCAATCCAGCAAGATTTGACAGCATTAGAAGACAAGGAAGGATATCATAACACCTGCTCTTTAGCTCACTTTTAGAAACTTCGGTGATCAAATACAATGATAATAAAAACTGGCACTTCGATTATGACTTTTGTGCAACCATCTCAGCCCATACAGAAATAATCATTCCCCAGGTTTTTTTTTTTCAATGCAATTGTTACTGGTGTAGGAGCCTACTATTTCCAAAGAGCACAGTCATCTGGCCAAAATTTCTTCAATTATGCAACAATACATTTAAGAGAACAATGTAATTCACAAATAACAATGAATTATCACAAGAGCTAAAGGTAATTTTTGATAGTGTTTTTTAAGACCTGTGGTGGATAAAACTACTGTGAGATTTCTCACATCTTAAGTAGTTATGGGCCATTACTGGTTATTAGGTTTGTAAGGCTCCAACCTCCAAAATTCATCATGGTAAGAAATTAGCGAGTTGTTGTTTTTCCAACTTCTCCCAAATACATTTCCCTCTTTTTTCCAACATTTGCATACATGTCTTGCACAATGAACAGTATTTATTTTAACTTTATTTGTCCTTAAGAATAGAAACAATTTGAGGCATAGTTTGCTTTTCCTTTTCTTAGCAATTAGCACAGTTTACAGTTTACAGTTGAGAAGTACTCAACTGATAATTGCCAACTAATAAATATGAGAGCTTGTGGAAAATTTGTATGCCAGATATCTTAATTATACCTTTAAAATACATTGATATATTCATTCATTTCAAGATGCATAAATTGTAGTATTTGAAAACAAAAATGTGTTTCTGTGTAAGTGACTGACTCTTCAGAGCAAATCATTTTAGTGGGTCACTTAAATTTTAGAATTCTGATAATCAGTTTATTTTATACTAAGACTGCTTTATGACTGAAGTTTAATTCAAGGATACCCTAGACCAGATCCAAGCATTTTTTTTTTTTTTGGAATACAATGTATAATACTCAACTTTTCTTCACTGTGAACAAGTGCCTGATACAGCCTCACTGTAACATAAAAAGAGCTTTATTTGCCTTGCAACTCTGAAGACTGAAAGTCCAAATGGCTTAGCATAGGTAAAGAGCACTGGTGCTGAGTGTGAGGAAGAAACTATTGCATCTCAAATCAGGAAACGAGGGAGAAGGAGCAGCCATGCTTTTTCCTTTTGATGCTACCCTTGAAAGAACTACTGAGGGAGTTGTGTGAGAAACCAATCTTTTTAAAGAGTACAGTGTCAGTGACACAAGAACTTACCACTGGTACTGACTTGTAAAACATTCCACACCTCGCAGTACTGAGACCCTGGGGTCTAACGCTTTAACAAATGGAACTTTGAGTTACTCTCAAACTATATGCCAACAATAGCAGAGCTAAATTCACTTGTAATATTATGAACATTAACACTAGACAGATGTGTAAAGTTTGAGAATTTTCTACAGCAGAAGGATATAATCATTCTGCCAGTCACTTTGTTATCATGAAGCTAAATCAAATCTTGTCACACAGAAGCCCCATCCTTACATACAGATGGTTGCTGTCAGTAACTTATGTAAAATTTGCAGTTAATTAATCCTGCCACCTCATTCCAAAATATAAAGCCCTGAAAGAAGGATAAGTGTTCCCTAAATTGTTTAAGCCTGAGCAATAATTAATATACAGCCTTATTGATTCAATTAACTAAGCTGCTTCCATACAAAGAAAAGCCCAAAGTTAATTAGTACCATAGCCCTAAGCATTTCCAATACACTGGGAAAGCAATTTGAGGATCAGATGCATGTTTATCTATTGTAATTTCAAAGACCTTAGTTCCATGAACAATTTCTCATCTTTAAGAGTTTTTTTTCCTCAATGATATTTCATTCTATATAACTCTATTAAGTTACTGTTATTTCTCATTATATACTAACTATGCTGAATGTGACGCTAACTCTACAAATAAACCTATTTTATAAAGCCTGGGACTCAGACTGACCGAAGGACTCTTTCGCCTTGTCTTCCGTCTATCATTAGCATGTATTGGGTATTTGCTAAATAAAAAGTAGCACTAAGGACACAAAACACAGCCAGTGAATAAGAGCTGAAAATCTTTTCCCAATCTTCTTCAACCCCTTCTATTTAAGAAATACCTACTTGCTGTCTTCTGGGGTTTAGCATCCTCCCCACCAAAATGTATATACGGAAATTCTCAATTTCAAGGTAGTTCTATTAGGAGGTGAGGTTTTCAGGAAGTAGTAAGGTCATAGGATCAGCCACTCAGGGATGGGATTCTTGCAATCCTAAGAGGGACCTCAGGAAGAAGCTTGTCCCTGTGAGGTGACAGAACAAGAGGAGTTATGATCTAGGACTTGGTTGCCCTCAAGTCACCAAATAGCAGCAAACTAGATCTTGGGATTTTCACTCCTTTAAACTGTGTTTAAAAAATCAAGATTTTTTTAAAGCCTCCTAATGTGCAGTATTTGTTTTATAGCAATTACTTAATTTACCAGCTTCTGCCTATTCTGCATCCTACATACCTATATTACAATGCAGGTTTTCTAATTCTGGTCTTTCTCCATCTCAGATCTTCAATCCATCTGAACTATTACTCTGACTTCCTAACTAACTTTGTTCTACATGCTGATGTTAATTTCGTTCACTATTTTCCAGAAGATTTTTTTAAATTTAACATCCTTCAGCCCATATTGTGCTCCTGTTTAATTATATCAGTGACTACCCATTATATACCAAATGAAGTCCAAATGACTTGACACGGAGTCCAAAGGGTCTGGTTGTGAGTGAAAATGAATTTACTACACATCCAGGGTTGCAAATCACACATCAGAAGTAGCTAACTTTGATAGTTTGTGATTTGCTAAGTCTTGCAATACAGTTACTTGCTTACTTAGTCTAAATGTCTCCACAAAGCCCCACCTTATCTCACCACCCTGGCTCCGATTCTCACACTTCAGCTTCTCTGGGTCTCTCAGGGTAAGTCATGTGTACTTTTCTTATCTACAACGTGCTGTGTATACCTTATGCTTGATGCAACTGACACAGCAAGGTATGCTTGTGTGTACTGTGTGTCCCACTAGACCAGAAGCTTTATTAAAAGAGAAGACATGATTCATTTATCTCTATGTAGTATTTACTGCATTGCCTGGCTGGTTACTTGCGGTTAAAAATGGCTGTATTTGTGTAATAAACTGTAAATTATCTATTTGAGGTACATTGTAATAGTAAGTTCTTGTTATATCACTTCTAAATGCTTGACACTTTGTGAATGTTGACATAATTTTTGAATCATGAAATATTTCTCTTACATGATATCTGAAGAAATTGAAGTTCACGGAGCTTCTGTAACTTACCCATTTTTTTTTTAAGAGCAAAAATGTGAACTCAGGCAGTCAGTGGAGCAAATGACATTAATGACTACACTGTTAAGAGCAGTGGTCTGAATTTATATCTAAAAATTCAGGCTATTAGTACCATGCAACACATAACTGGAGTCAGTATTCATGGGACTATCTTGGCACAGTGGTGCACAGCTGTAATTTCAGCTAGTGAGGAAGCTGAGGTTGGAGGAATGCAAATTTGAGATCAGTAAGGGCAAATAAATGAGAACCCATCTTAAAATAAAATACACAAATACTGGGATATAGACCCATGGTAGAATACTCCTAGGTTCAATTCTAGTATCATAACAGAATGAATAAATGAAAAAAATGTAAAGAAAAAAAGAAGAAAAAATTTTAAAATCGTGGGATCAAAGCAATAGGCAGAATGGACTTATGGGTGAAGTTTCCTGAGAATATTTAGTTTTGTCTGATTTTTCTTTTTTTGTGCTCTGTTCTTGCTCTTCTTCCAGCTGAATCTTTCTGTCTCTTCCTATGCTCTGCTGACTCACACTTTAATAGCTCCATTTTGGCTATTCTCTTAAGCAAAAAGGCCTGAATGTTTCTTTTTAATCTCTTTGTCCTTAATATCTGAAGATAAAAATGGCTTGATTTTCAAACTACAAAAAATTTTGGTGACCTTGACCTCAAGCTGAGACCATACATTATCTTTTGGAGAAAATTAACCAGATAAACATATGTTCTCATAAAATCAATAGCTGACATATCACATCTTATAGTGACCTGTCAAATGGAAGAGCTACCATAAATCCAAGCATCTGTAAAATGTAAATTCAGAGGGCATAAAAAGCCTGTGTGATAATGCAAAGCAGAATCTAGTCAGAGGAATATGGAGAAGACGGAAAGGATTTATGCTCTAACTATAAACCTGAATGCACTAAAAGTAAAGTGCCTAATTAAAGTTTCTATACCTCTTCCCTTTGTTTATTGTGCTGTACATTTTCTAAAATAACACAAAAGATGATGAAGGATGCTTATTTAACAATTGGAGAAACTTCACATCTTGCTAATAGAAAGAGTGTAAGGGAGAAATAATGTTTCTATGCTTAAAATTCAGAAAAATAAAAGAACAATCAGCTCTCTTATTCAGCTTACCAAGATTCCAGACCTTCTTTTTAGTTGTAACCTAGTGGAGAAAATCTTTGCAATTATGTATATTTCAATGTTAATTTTTTAATTTTTCATCACTTATATGGGCATTCACATTTCTGTCATTTTCTCAGATGTGTATGAAAATGTTTTCCACTTACTTTCTAAATCCTGAGAGTCTAACTTTTCTACATATATCATTTTATTAAATCTGGACTCAGAATCAAGGATGCCTTAATGTTGAATTCATATTGTAGTATTTATTTTTTACTGAAATTCTATAGCCTTTACACTGTGACTTTAAAAAGAAGTTCTAGTACGATTCTACATTTTGTTTAGATTTAAACCTGTAATTCTCTTCCTTTGTTTATCCTTTAAATCCCGGGTTTACTCACTCTTCTTAATTTCTCTCTTGTTCTCATGAATTTTATGGATAACATCACCCAAACACATCAGCCAAAAACATCACCTAAATGCCTTCTATTTCCATCTCTTATCAGTGGCCCTAAGATATAAATCCTAACCCAAATTGCTCTCCTGAGCTGCAGAACACATGTCCTGTCATCTCATGGCCACTGCCATTTAAAGTGTTCCTTAGATATCTGTAAACTAATGTCACCAGTCTAATGTAAAAACACCTCCACTCCCTTTTCTCATAACCCTTCCATGTTCCATGCCCCATTTGGTGACTCATTCCTCATCAGTCTTTCAAAGAGAGCTGCTTTGTAACTTATATGTTACCAACTTTATACTGCAGTTTCTCAATGCTTGGAACATTCTCATAAAAACAAAAACAAGCTGTGCTTTGATCAACACTACAGATTCTTGGGGTGGAGGCATCAAAGCCCTTTGATAAACAACTGTTGGAAACTACCATTAATCTATCCTCTATGTGGAGACCATCAAGTTCAACTTGGCAATGCAGGAGGCTTAATGACCCCAAGGGAAGTACAAGGGAGTTTCCTTACTATCGAATTCTTAGAGTCATGTCTTGACTTTGTAAGGAAAGTAGAAAGACACCTTTTCAGTTCGAGGTGCACATTACTACATGTCTAGAGGATTTAACTGAAGGACAGAGTACTATAGAGACAGAAAGGGTGACAAAAGAATGCAAAGAGTGTCAACTTGCCACTCCCTCAGAAATTTGCCTACTCAGTTGGCACCATGGGAATTGCATCTCCACACTTTGGAATGTGTTCCAAGGCTTTTTAGTGGGATTTCCTGAGTCTAAAATGCCTGGTGCCTTTAAACCATTTTGTTTGTCAGAGTTTAGCAGCTTCCCTCTGTGGAAGGTAAAGGAAGGAAAGGAAGCTCGTTGGTCGTTCATAGAGCATTTCTAGTTTTCTCCCTTTATTGTGGCCGTGGCCTTCAGAAACACCTGCCTACAGCTCTGTGGCCCCTCACACTCGGAAGTAACCCCGGAGATTTACAATGTGCTGTCCTTATTGTAGCTCCAGAGACTAGAAAGCAAACTCCAGGTAAACGCAATAAAGGAAATTTTCTAAAATCCCAGACTTGGTTGTTCTCAAATATAGAAGCAAGTTATAAAAAAGACTCTTTCTCTTCTTCAAGACATCCCTGCTTCTGACTAGATGAGCTTTGGATCATTTGATTTTATGTTTCAAAGCTCATCACTGTGTTAAATACCACATCTAAGCAGAATTAAAAGGGTCTTTTATTCCTTTTAATTAAAATCCAGATTTATAAATTATTTACCAATCAAAGATGATATTTACAAAGTTTAATGAGAGATTTTGGTCTTCAAATAGTGATCACCTATTAAGTTGATTCATTATCTAACATTTAAAGGGTTTTGCTATTATTTGCCATACGGCTGCACTGTATCATCCTTCATCAACCCTTAAAAGATGAGCTAAAAGTGAGCATATTTACAAAGGGTTTTAAAAATGGTTTTATATAGAAATGTGCAGAACTCTTCCGCTTCAGCTAAACTCTCCGCTATCTGAGATCTAGTCAAGCATTACCAGGGATGTTTGGGGGTGGAAATGAGTCTGGCTACTTAAGATGGCACAGATATTTCCACACCCAGATGTGTGCCCTCTCCCATGTCCCTTAGTTTTCTATTTTGAAGAAAGTATGGTTTTCATACCATTTGTTTTCTAATACTGTATTCAGACTTTTTGAGGTTAGGGGTTGGAATTCCACAGTCTCCTTTTTTTTTCAGATGTTTTTTTATTAGGGACTTTTCTCCTATTACCTCTTCTAAACACTTGTCTTTACTTATTTTATCTGCCGTTTTGTTACACTCTTCTTACCCTGTGTGGGGAGGGAAAAACCCAAAATGTGATACTTAATTAGTTCTGCATTCCTTCCAATGTTATTCCTAACTTAAAATACCATAAAAAGCAAGTTCTTGTCAGAACACATTTTTATTGAATTTCCTCTGTGCTTAACTTCAGTGGCACTGCCTAGTCTCAGGGTCTTTCTTCAGTGTCTGCTCACTGGCACAAATTATTTGTATCACATTTCAGGAAACCATCAGTAGAGCTCTCTTGTTTCCTTTGATTGGAGAACCAAATCTTTGGTCCACATCTTAAATGCTAAGGCTATGCAAACAGATATATGCTTTCTTGGTAAGTGAAATGCACACTTTTTGTATCAGATGCTGTCCTTATTTCATTCCTGCACTTCAATTTTTAAAAAGTGCAGGAAATTGTGTTTTTGGAGGATAGCCTTCCTAAAGCTTTGATGGTATATGGCTTTGAAATAAAGACCTTTATAGGCCATTTGTAAACATCTGATTCCCCATAATTGCTACCAGAGAAGGAAAAACAAGCTCTTGTTTATATAGTAGATAAAATAAATATTAAGAGCTTCTAAGGTCAATATCCAGTTGTATATTATTCATCAACCAGAACACTCACATCTTGCATCAGTAGATCAATGCTGCTATTAAATAACACATCAAATCATACCTACATGTCTGCCTTTTCTAAGTATTTCCAAATAATTTTACAAAACTAGGTTATGAATGAGACCGCTACCTAACTGAGATCTAATAGACAGAGTGTTGTTTTCTAACCTGACTTATATCCCAGTTGTACCAATCAAACTTTGCCTAGTATTAAGGCTATGAGTATAGAAATGAAAGTGACCATATGTGTTAGTTATCAAAGGTTATTGATAATCTCTTTCATTGTGACTTTTGACAATTTTGAGAATGAGTACCCAGTATATTGAAGAGAATGTCTTGATTACTTAATAACATTAATGATTACTTCGATTGATATTTCAACAGATTTTTATCATCATGAGTCGGTAGTCTGAATACACTCAAACACTACTGTAAAGTAGTAGAGAGTACACTTATAAAAGTAAGTAAGACCAGGAATATGTACCTTATTTCATTAAACAAATACAACAATAACATGCCATCCACTATAAAAATACAAAAAAAAATACAAAAAAAATATGCAATACTGGGTCCTTTCTGCTCTATAGAAGCCAAACATATTTTTTTAAAGAAAAGCCTTACCCAAAAAGAGATTACGAGACAGGCACACGGCACAGAATATGATCACAGGAGAACACATGGGCAGCTTTGGAATGTGGCTGCTATAGAGCAGAGGCCTCTTTCTCATCGGGCAGGTTTACAGCCAACAGTGTGAAGACAGGACTTCTAGAAGAGGACTGGGCTTAAGAATTAGAATGCAAGATGGTAAGTATCATGCTCTTTGACTATGTTTGGAGCAACTTTCATGTTGTGTTATTACCCTTAATAAGTATAAAATTCAATATACATTTATTTTACTCTATGCATGATTTAATTATATGATTTTAAATATTAAAAACAAGATGCAAAAGCACCTTAATCTAGCATGCTAGCCTCAGAGCTCCAAACTGAAAACTCCAGACCACACACTAAAATTTCAATACCACAGTTTCCTTTTATGCTTTACTGATGTTCAAACTTTTAGTCTTAATTGTTTTCTAATTTATCTAGCTACCTAAGAAGCTCTCTGGATATGGATAGAATGTGTTATAATAGGTTTCAATAATTTCTTAGAAGCCAGGGTCACTTCAAAGAACATCTAAAACCCTAAGAAACTTGTACCAACTGCTGGCCTTGGTCTCACCAGAACTGCTTGCAGAATACAGGTTTTGTAGCATGTTTCTAGATATTACACTTTGGGAAATCCAGCATGGAAGCTACCTACAATCAAAACAAGCCTGAATCTACCTTTTTGACTGGATCATTTTTCCTCTAGTTATAAATTTGACCTTGAGGTGATTCACAAAACCCCACTGTGCTATCATCGCTGACTGCTAGAAATGACTTGAGACAGCCCCGAAAAGCAAGGAAAGTTTACAAAGTCCTGATAATGTTTTATTTAAATTTGAAGTGCGGAAACAATGTCTTCTTGTTCATGAGTGTGACACACTCAGAATACTAGATGTAAATGCATGGCAAGAATTCCTTTTTTTTTTTATCCTTGTTAATGCTAATGACACAAAACTAAGAAAGGATATTTGACATCTTAATGTTCTAAATCTGTTGTGTAGGTAAAATAGCAGCCACAGTAGCATCTTTCAAAAATAGAGTTTAATCCTCAGATAAAGTCTTTTGCAGATCAATAATTCCCATCACCTTAACGATAGCAGTGAGAATATTGCACGAGGCTCCCATTTTAAAAAGTAATTTCATGAGAACAAAATTCATCTCTGATTCCTTGGTTTTTAATTAGAAAGAACTTTAATGATGTTGACTTTCCTAGATTTACTGCATGCCAGGGGTTTGTCTCCGGTACGGATTCTATCATGTTGGAAAAGCTGCTTCTTTTGATTGAGGTCTTACCCATTTTCACAGCATTCATTGAATTTATCTCCAAGATGATCCTCTAATGTTGCAAGAGACAATTTCTTAGGATTTCTTAGTGAGGGGTTTCCCACATTCATTATTTCCATGGAACTTTGCCGACGTAGATGCTCCGATGTTCAGTCTGACATCAAATGTGTTTAATGTGCTTTTCCATGTGTCTCACATATGTGGAATTTCTTTTAGCAACTGTCTGCTTTGTGATAGGAATTAATCTCACACTAAAATCAATCTCACATTTCCACAGCATTCTTTCTCCTGGAGAATTGCAATTTGCTTCAACGTTATGAATAATAAGCACATTTCCAGAATTCTAACTTGAAGAACTTGGTGGATGAATATATTCCATGTAATCATTTCTGAGAAACGATGTACTTCAATGATAGCTTCTCACTTGAGGATAATCTCATATTACCGAAGGCAATGACTGCATTGAATTTTCAGTCTAAATCTCAGGATGTATAGATATGGATACCAAAGTTAGGTGCCAGAACAAAATACAAATATCCAAAGGAAATGTTACTTAGATGACTATAGATTTGTTAATGGTCCTCCACCCCAGAAGAAGTCTACAGAAATACCTAGAGATACAAACTTAAGAACAGTACTTTTTAAAGAAAACTATTCACTGAGCCTTGCTCTTTCCAAAAAAGAAGGTAAGAAGTATCTACATATTAATCTCATTGAAGAAGAACTGCAATGATAGGAAACGGTAAATTAGTGCATGGCTTTTGCACATGAAAAGACACAGGACACTTTGATTAGTGCCTAGGACTAACCCTTATAAAATGGGGCCAGTCTAATTGCATGAGATTAAACATTCTAACTGGGACTTCAGTTTAAAGTCCACTTTGAGAAAATGGAGAATGAACAGAATAATTGTGAGCCTTTAGAGATTTCAGCCAAAAAAGTAGTTGTATTGAGAGAATATTCCAAATGGAATGTGAAGAAAAATAAAATTGTATATCAATGATAGTGATATCATTGGTAGTTTCATAATCAACATACAAATTGTGTAAATTTTGAGTATGTCTCTTTTCCTCATTTGTAACAATGCCTTTTATTGAATTGATGATCAAATCCATTATTAGGAAAGTACAGAAAGTCTGTTGAGCAGACACTACTTGGCGTTCTTTCTGAGAGAATTACACACATGCACATTTTAAAGATATTGAGATTCAGAATGTGCCAACTTGACACTTTTATCTGCTGGAATGTAAGTTTTTGTTTTAATATAGAAAAAGAATTCATAAGGTAACCAAAAGAAATAAATCAGTCCAAAGTGTCTCATTGTCCTTTTATCTTTGAAAATGAAAGCTAAAATTTATGGTTATGGATTCTAGACCCTGCCAAAAAGTGAGAGTCTTTATTGGTGCTATGAAGATGATTGTCATTGAACCCAGTGCTAATTCAGTTCTTTACTATTTGAGGACAGTATGCATAAATGGTCCATGCTCTCTGGAGAAAGACTCTATGTGTCAAGGGACAATATCCACCTAAATGTCATTTTGTATTGGACTAGAGATACATTGTTAGCATATTATGTAAACATAGGAAAAACATCATATAATTTTTAACCAGAGATAAAGTTTAATAAGTCATGTTTTCCTCTGTTACCACCAATACACAGACTCAGAAAAATATTTCATAAAACTTTGCATTGCAGCATTTCATTAAAATAAAACACACTCAGGTTAATTCTTCCATTTCCATCAAAAAATGAAAGATAAAAAGACAAGTCACTGCCAGAGAAACTACAGATTGTGGTATTATTTTTTTCTTTTTTTGTCTTCAGAGGGAAAGTTGGTTTATTGGGAGGATCTTCATCTTCAGAAATGGTGGTCAGACTTGCTCACAAATTGATAGTAGCCTTGTTGTTTGCATAGTTTGACTTTACTTAAAACTGGAGAGTCTGAGTTTGGGAAGGCCAAAGCCTAAGGTGTACTGTGGGTTTCTGTTGTATTTCTGAAGTACTAAGAATGAATAAGTAGTGCAGTGCTCTAAATCAGTGTTTAATTCTTTAAGTTAAAAAAAATATTCTCATCATTAGGTCTACAGCATACATATTGAATAGAGATATTAAAAGCTATGCCACTAAAATCAATTCACACTGTGGAATGTTAAGAAACCCCCAAAACCTGAATGGTTGCCACAATGTGATAGAAGAGCATTCTTGTTTAAATCCCTGTTTGAAAAGATTTCTGACTCTCTGACTCACAACAGTACAAACCATCTTGGTTAAGCCATCTACATGGACTTAGCTCAAAGAGATAGAATGATGTTTGAGAGATCCTGAAAATAAGAATTTCTCTGCCAATACTAATCTGATCGCTTTCAGAAAATCAACAATTTTAAGTTAAACTAAAAGATAGCTTTGAATATTACTGTAAAGTTCTGTTCCATAAGTCCATTACAGTAATCAGAATTCTCCAGAGAGACTCCCATACATATATGTGTGTATAGAGACATAGATAGATAGGTAGATCATCTTAAGAAATTGATTTATGTGAGTATGTACATTAGCAAATCCAAATTGGTAATGTACTTGTCAGACTACAGAGACCAAGGGCAGTCAATATTTCAGTTCTAGTTTGAAGGCTGCCAAACTAAAGAATTGCTTTTTGAAGAACAAAGTAATTCTTTTCATTTGCTTTCAGATTTTATTTAATTGGCTTAGGCCCGTTTACATTACATAAGGTGATGTGTTTTTCTATCAAGATACACAAATTTAAATGTTACTCTCAGCCAAAAATACCCATTCATAATGTTGTTTTTAATTTTTTTGGTTTGTTTTAAAAGATGTCTTAATTTGCTTAGGCTGTTCTAAAAGTATATTATAAACTTGGTGGCACATAAATAACAAAAATTTATTTTGGTTGTTCTGGAAGTGGGGAAAGCCAAAATTGAGGTAATGGCAGAATTAGTGTCTGGTGAGGGCCCCTTCCATGTTCACGGATGGACATCTTTCCAGTGGCTCCCTATATCATAAAAATGGCTAATGAGCACCTGCAGGACACTTTTAGAAGTGGAAACACTCATTCCATTTCATTATGGTCCATTCTAATGAGTTAATTCCTTCCCATACATCTTCTAATACCATCTCCTTAGGGATTAACATTTCAATATATGAACTTTGGGGGAAGACTAACATTCAGATAATAGCATAAAGAGAAGTTTGAACTGAAAGATTAGTAAATTCTCTTAGCTCTAAAATTCTAGGATATGCTGGGCATGGTGGTCAATGCATATAATCCCAGAGTTTAGGAAGCTAAGGCAGGAGAATCACTGCCAGTTCAAGGCCATTTTGTACTACATAGTGAATTCAAGGCCAGCCTGAAATATAGTGAGATCTGGTCTCAAAAAAATTAAATTAATTAATTAATTCTGGGTTTTCATGAGTTATGTGCTACAATTAATATAAAATAATAAAAACAAGATAATTTTAATATAGTTAACAACTAATAATTCAGAAAATATTGATTCCATTTTAAAATTATCCAAAAATCTCCTTTTTCCTTTCTCCTTTTAACTACAATCTCTATATATTATATATTAGCTAATTTATTAGCTAACAATATATATTAGCTATATTAATATATTGGGAATATATTAGCTAACAAATCTGATTTTTATAAAATGTAGATGATTGATAAAAACAAACCTCTTGCATATTGCAGTGTCAGCAGTATTCATTCACTTCAGTACAAAAAGATTTTATGAAACGTTAATATTGCAATCAGACATTAGGTGGTTTAAAGGAAACAATTTTGATTTGTACCTAAATACTTACTTTAACTAAAGGACCATTTTGAAACATTGGCGGGAATCTTGGAAGTAATAAGATACTAACACAGAAAAAAATCACAAGCTTTTTTCACTTATGTTTTGTAAATGATATATAGAATAAATTTTGAAAGTTATACAATCTTTTAACTTTTTATTCTGTAAGGATGAAACTTTCAACCTTCCCTACTAACAAGGATTTTATTATTATTTTACTATTTCTGAAATTATGTAAAATATATTTTAAACAAGCAGAGATAGTTCTAGATTTGATTAATATCAAGTAAAAGTCAAGATTACTAAAAATAAAGACACAAAATAACAGAAATATTAGATTTAGTCATCTTTGGATAACTAACATTATATACAAAAGCATATCATGAATGAGTCCTTTTAAAATGTGTTTTATATTTTCATGTGGGTATACAAACAAGATGCACCAGTTAGACAAAATTTGAAAGAAGATATTTTATTAACATCATAAAATATATAAAATACTTAGAGAACATCTAAAAGTTCATTTAAAAGAGATATCTTTCTTCTAATGTATATTTTACTCTCTTCTATGTATATTTTCAAATTATTGACTAACTAAATAAAAATAAACAAAAATACCTGAAAATACCCTAATCACAGTCAAGGATTTTAACAAAGGCTCAGTAACTAATAATTCAAATAGATGCATGATAAATAGATAGAAAATATGTCAAAAGCTATCAAACACCTTGAGCTGTGTAACATTTAAGGACATCTCACAATGGCAGAGTGTACATTTTTTAATATGTGCATGGAGCATTCCTTAAGATACAAAACATGATGGACCAAAAAAATAAGGCTCAGAATTAATTTTGATATGAATAACAATGATACTGAAGAAAGTACCAAATATTTGACAATGTAATATAATATTAGATTCAAAAATATTTCAAGGAATCATGTAGATATGAAATATACAAGTGTATAGGTACAGGAATGCAGTGTTTGAGGGGACAATTATATCTGAAACTGACTGTATTATAAATCACTTGTGACACTACTATGAGTTTCTACACCCAAAAGCTAGAAAAAATATTTAAAAGCCAATGTAAGTAAAAGAAGAAAAAACAATCAAATAAAAGTAGAAATATACAAAAATGGAAATAGAAAATAAAGAAAATTAAAACTCAAGCTTATTTTTAAGAAAATTAATAAGTACTATCAGGCTTATTTTAGAAAGCAATAAAAAAGAAGGAAGATTCAGGTATAATCCTAGTAACAGGAAGATAGAAGTAGGAGGATTGTGAGTTACAGGTCAGTCTGGGGTATATATTGAAGTTGTGTCTCAAAAAATATAGCATCAATACTAAGGAAAATTCTGTAATAGCTACAGAAAATTTAAAAAGAAAAAAGATATGTGTCATAAGCTTTCTTGTGGTTAATGAAATAATTCTGATACAATGGGCATTAAGAAAATGTGTTATCAAAACTAATACAAGATAGAAGAGATAAATGGAATAGTCCCTATGATATAGGAGAATGAAACTCCCGACCTACCATATGTCCAGTATGAGTTCATGTTCTCTAAAATCAAAGAATGAATTTGAGGAACAACAGAGATTAAGAGTGGAAATATTTATTGAGAGAAAGAAAGCTTCTGTCTGAGAGACAGAAGGGATTCTGGGTTGGTTGCCAGGGACTCTGTCTTTTGTGGGGATTCTTATAGAGTAAAACCATGAGGGGAGGCGGGTCTAAAATTGGGGTAAATTGGGAACTGGCTAGGTAGACAGGCATGAGGTGAGACAAAGCTATGTTTAGTCAATAAGATTACCAGTTCAGGTAAAACTGATTAAACTGGGAACAAATGGGGAAGCCAGTCCCGTAGAAAGTGGGCATTCTTAGAGAGCAGTGATTTCCCTAGGGATTGGCATGGTGACTCCTGGTTTCTCAAAGTGATCCAGATTTAATTCCTAAGGATTATATTTAAGGGTGTGGATTTGCATTTGTTTTGCCTTCTGTCCTGATATCTGGCCCACAGCAAGAGGTCCTCCAAGGTCTCCTCCAAGGTCATCAGACATCTGATCCTCTGCGATGGCTCCTTCAGAGCCTAGCCCTGTCTGACATCCTATAATATTTCTAACTAGCTCAGCTGCCTGTAACAATTATATGTTAAATATGCACTCATAATCAGTAAATTTATAAGAAAAACCTCTAAGTCAAAAGTAACTTTCATCAAGTATTCAAGGGTTAAATAACACCTACCTTAAGAACAGAAAGAGAAGAGAACACATCACAATTTATGTTTTTCTCACTCATGGGTCAAAGACATGATAAATTATGTGGGGGCTATGACCCCGGATGGGAGAAGCTTCCAAAAGTCAGTTTAAAATGAACTTAAGTGTTCTGTTTTCCTTGAGTAATAAGCAGGTCTGTCAGGTGTTGCTCTGTATCAGTTATGAATCAACAAATTCACAAATTAGCAGCCTTCCAAATTGTAAAGTATTACCATGAAACTAATCTGGGAAAACTCAACCTTTTAACTTGAGGTGCTTCTTTGAATTCATTGCTTTTATTTTCCTACTTCCCCAACATTTCAATCTTAGGAACTCAAATGGCATGATAAAAATCAGTTGGAACTTCCCAACTTTAAAGAGCCCAGAAAGATTAAAAAAAAAAAAAAAACTATTAATTTTAACCAAATGTCATTCTGATATACAACAGATCTTATTTCCAGTTGAAATTATAATCACTCATTATATATCCATGAGTAGAATTTTGGTTCATGTCCATGGTTTGAATTAAATCCTAAATCTGAGTAAAAAATGAATGTGATTCATATTCAAATGAGCTTGTATAAGCAATTGTTTTAAAAGGAACCAACTTTCCAATTGCCATGAGACTCATGTTCCTTACTGGATGGAAAAAAGTAATAAGAACAATATGTTTTACTTCATTATGCAAATAATACTTTAGAGTCAGTCAAATCATCAGAAATGCTTGATAGGGAAATAAATATTTACTTATTTTAAATTTTAAAGGAGTGTGCAATAATTGCTTTGTGGAGATTTAAAGAATGCCACAGACACTCCCTTCACACAATGCACATCTGACTGTTGAAATAGTATGCAAATAACTTCTAACATCCTGCTGGGTGTGGTGACACATGCCTTGTAATGCCAGCATTTGGGAGGCTTAGGCGGAAGGATTGACTTGAGTTCAAGGCCAGTTTGGACTAAACAAAACAAAAACAAACAAACAAACAAATTTCCAGCATCCTAATGTCTAGCCATAGGAGACCCAGAACCTCACAGAACTTTGAGGTAAGATATATTAATAATCTTTGGCATCTGGTAGTGGTTTACACATTTTTGAAACATTGTTCATTTTATAAATTTAAAGATGAATAAAGAATAAACTTCAAGATTACATTTTCAGGAAAAGCTATGACTCGATTACTTGTACACAAATCTTAGATTAGGGAACAATGTTAAAATAATTTGTTTTTATCTTTCTCAGGTAGAAAAGCAAAAGAAAAATAACACTTTGATAGTAAATATAGCCTGACTACAAGCCTGCTGCCTGACCTCAGACAATGTGTTGAGCCTGTCCAAGACCCGTGATCCATTGTTATTTCAGAAAACAAGGACAACTCTAACACAGGATTATGAAAATAAATGAATGACAGATTTTCCCAAAACATCTCTCACTATGATTGGCACCTTGACTGTTTCCATAAATATTTGTCAAACCTACAAAAAGCAGATTACAGGGCTCCAATGCTCATCAACAGATCTCCAGAAAAGTTGCCTCTAAACTCACAACTTCATTCAGAGAAGCCCCTCAACACCCTTCACTCAGAGGTGTTGACACATCACATTGCTGAAACAACAAGTATGCTAGTATAAACAAACTCTGTTAATTCCTTGAAATGTAAGGAACTTCATAGATTTGTTTAACCAATTTGAAATCTTACCCACACCCAAAAGACAAAATTATTTGGTCACATATTTCAAACCCTACCCACACCCAAAAGACAAAATTCTTTGGTCACAAATAAAAACATGTGAGAATAGAGCACAAAAGATAAAATGTGCACATTTACATAGAAAAAAATGTGTCTCCCATTACATTGTCACCCCGACAAATAGTCAAAGATTTGTAGCAAACACAAGGCTGAGTTTCCCATAATAAAGTTTTGATGGTTCCACAGTTGCCAATTGCTTTTTTCATATGCCACACTGAGCACCTTGGAGTTGGTCTAAGTGATTTTCCACTTCTTTCCATTCTTCATTCTCTGAAAAACACACTGGAGCAACCCTCACTTTTGCAGTTATTCCACCTTTCCCAGGTAGAAAAGCAAATGTGATTGATGGTTTTAAAAGAAAAGTGTTGTGTTAGTGTTTTTGTTGTGGTGACCAAATACCTGAGAAAAATCAATTTCGAGGAGGAAAAGTTTGTTTTGGCTCACCACTTCAGAGATTTCACTCCATGGTTGGTTGATTTTATTGCTGTGGGCCCAGAACCAAGACCCCATGCATATTTTCCTGATATCAAAGCCTACAATTTTAATCACTAAATTACAGACATACCTCATTTAACAACCACATTCTATTCCTGTGACTAGGTTGTTAAATTAATTGGTCACTAAATGAGGAACTGTATGTAGTATGTACATTGCAATATTCAGAACAAAGAACGGGTCAAATGAGGTTCCAGATGGCTGCCTTTTCTTTTATTTTCATAACTTTTACATGTAACAAAACTGTACTAAGCAATGGAATCAGCAAAAATCATAGCACTACAAATGAATAAGGTGTGCTGTACAAAAAAGACATAGAGGCTTTACAAAAAAGATTTATAGTACTGTACAAAAAATTAAAAAAAAAACATAGGTAATAAGTCTAAGCAGCTTTCACAAGTTCAAACAAAGCATCCTACCCATAGGTTCAGTCATTAAACAGGTAGGTCATTAAGAAGAGTATCTTCACTTCTTCATCTATAAAAAGTACCTTTGTGAGGATACATACAGGTGTTTTCCAAAGTTGAGATAGTTGTAACTTAGGAGTGCATGTGTGTGAGTGATTAGTTGTACCAAAACCAGCATTAAATTAATTAAAATGAGTGTCATTGTCTCAATGTTTTTTTTCTAAAAGTAATGCAATTCTGAAATGGATAATAGCAATGAAATTAAGAAGACCTATATGTTAGACAGTTTTCCCACTGCTAAACAAAATACCTAACTCTATCAATTTAAAAGAAGATAGGGTTATTTTGATTTATTTTGGTTCATGTCTTCCTTAGGATTAGAGGGTTCAGTCAATGGTTACCTGGCCCTAACCAGAAAATAGAGCAGTGAAGCAATGCTTAACAGGAAGGAACCAGGACTAGGGAGGTAGAGGGAGGAAAGGAAGGAATGGAATAGAAAGCAACAACAACAAAAAGGAAAAAATGGAAACAAACCTTTCTTAAAGGAGGGGAAGGGATGTTGGAGGAAGAGTAGGGAAAAAAGAGATACGAAGATATATCATGTACAGGTACAAATTTCCTATGATGCATATGATCGTTATGTATATTTGAAATGGACCAATAAACTTCATTAATAAAAAAAAATCCAAAAATAAAAATGAACAATGGAATTTGAACAAGTTGCATCCAGTGAGTGACAAACATAAAATTTGGAGTTAAAAAGCCTAAGTGCTTCAGGAACACTCAACGTGAGTCTGTGTAGTTAATCCTCTGGTCATCCTTGTATCTTTATCTGTGAAATGAAAAAATTAAAACTATAATAATGCATAATGTTTGCATGAGACAAATACAAATTATAGCTAGTATTGGTTGGATTCGTCTTTTGTGCAGACATTTCACTAAACACATGTGTAACATACTAATTTCAATCTTCAGAACTATCCTAGAAGGTAGATAGTATTGCAATGCCTATCTTACAAATGCCAGAACAGGAAAGAAAAAGAAGGTAGGTACCACACCTTTAATCTTGCATTGTACAAACATTATAAATTGAATCAATGAAATCATCTCTTAAATTTGAGTATATCACTGTGTAACAGCAGCTTCTAAAAAAATCAGTAGTTTTTTAGAGGTGTTCGCTGACATTGGTGCAGTTGGTCAAGTTTTATGGCAATTATTTTTATCTTAATCTGAAAGAATTCAAATGGAAATCCATTAATTTATAAAAATGACTCACCGTTTTTCTTAGCCAAAATTCTCTCACTTAGTATATTTGAGAGTGGATGTTTACATATGTACTTGTATTTTCATTCATATGTAAGTGCAAATGACAGACTATGGTAAGTAAAATTAATATACTTCAATGTCTTCTTTTTCTCAAGTTAAAGTATACTTTTGCGAATATGAAATTTGACATTTTTAGATGATCTTGAGAAATATAATACAGAAACAGAGGCACTATACTATATTTTAGGAGAAAGAAAAGAATCAAAACCAGCCTCAGATTTGCCCAATTTCCAAATCCTTGAAGTCTAGTAGTACAGGAATGCAAAGAGTCAGATGAGACATTTACTGCTCAGCAAAAGGTTTAAGTCCTGTTGCAAGAATCTGCTATGGGCAAGAAATCAATAGTCATTTCAAAAATGGAGTGCATTATGGAACCAAGTACTTAGACTGTACAAAGTGTCTTCTATTTATAGAGATAACTGAGTTGTTATAGCCAAGCTTTGAGTATTTTCAGAGTCCTCTCAAAGACATGGCCAGGTTAACATTTTGCAAATGACATGATGGGGACAGACAGATCAACAGTGATAGAGTCAGGGAAGATCATGTCATCATCACGTTACAAACAACCTTTGAGGTCATCTAACCAAAATCACGTTAACTGTAGGAACATGGATTGGATTGTCTTGAGGTATGGAGGCAAGAAGAAAAAATCATGGATAAGGCAAGGAATAACAGAAAGTCATGTGGAGTGGAGAATTCTTGTGGGTATAGAGCAGTGTGACATTGTCTTACTATCTGGGGGTATTGCCTGGGATAAAATGATTATCTTCCAAAACAAGGAGGTTCAGAACTCCTTATAGTAATAGTGTATTGCTTTGCCTTGCTTCAAATGTTGGCCCAAGGCCTGAACTCAACTCAGTCAAAGTACTGATAGCATTTTATTTTTCTTTTTAGGCAATGCCACTGTTAAGAGACAAAGCTATACAGAGCTTCAGAATGAGCAGATTAAACATGCCTGTCAGTCAGGCTGTGTGTGGGGCTAATACAGATGACTGCTCTATTTGAGCTTGGTTGCTTGTGAACAATTTTGAAAGTGTGACTTAAATGGAATCACTGTAAATGAGACTGCAGGGCACCCACACAGACTCTCATGGGGGAATCAGGCCATTTGTGTCAGAAAATAGATGACAACCTAAGGCTGGAGAGAAGAAATGCATTGCAAGAGGAAAACACTCTGTCTTTAAAGGATTTCACATTATTCTCCACATGAATTCAGAATGGGGACTACTTCCTACTAAGTTTGAAGATATTTGCATAGTTAAAATACCTTCTAATTTTGGACATTTAGTAAATACCTTGTTCGGATAAAAGAAAAAGTCATTCAGCTAACAAGTGGGGACCTAAGCCTTCCGAATCTGGATTCTCAGCTAATATTTATATGTATTTGATCAGTAAAGTAACAAACTTTCAAAAAGTGAACTCCTAGAAAAAGCATGTGTGTGCACATGCACGTGAACATCCAATATATATTTAGTAGTAAGTCCGGTTAAAAACAAAGTCAGGATTTGGAAACAGATCAGCCTGATTTCCTATATTAAGGTTAACCCTGCTAAACTTAATATCCTTCCAAACTTCAACACACTATCAAATAATGATAGTAGTATACACCAGCAGAGTTACTGAAAGTTGTTACAAAAGAAATTACATAAAGGAAAAAAGCAAAAATCACAAATGCATAGCAGAGACATAAAATAATGCATTGCACATACATTTCAGCAAGATATTATTGATTAATCACTTTTTGAAATTTCCTCTGGGATATCTTTCTAAAAGATCTTTTTCCTCATGAAGAATGATTTACAAAGATTATATGCTAAAAGAACCGTATTTTTGCTCTTATTCTTTAGTCAGTTGCATATTGGCAAAATAAATTTTTTATTACATTACTCAAGAAGATAGTTTGTAGATTTGTCTGATTAATAATGTCAGATAACAATGTATGTGTTAAGAATAGTTGTATATGGAATACATTTCTCACCTTATTCCATCGTCTTTACTCCTGGTGATTTTATACCACTTCTCAATTTCAAATCTCAAACACAAATCACAAATAGGTACGGTATGAAATCTGTCACCCCATTTATTTCTAGGCTTGACTCAAATGATCCATCCACTCCTTGGTATTACCTTCCTATATCAGAACTTAACAGGCCTCCCTACTAAAGATGCAGGATCAAAACCAATGATCTTTATGATTGGCTCAGAAAGAGAAAGTGATATTTCTCCATCAATAGCTTGCAGCAGTAACTGACCTCTGTCAGAGTCTCCAAATAAGTATGAAGGATTATTTATAGGAGAAAATGAAATTTGGCTTTAAAGGACAGAGACTAGACATGATGACAGGTATTCGCATAAGTACACTTTCAATGAATTGGAGGAAAACCCTTGAAACATAGCCCTGCAAATATTTCATACATTCCTCATGCTTTAAAAAATTAATAATTCTCTCATTTTTAAATAAATGCTTAGTGCCTTCATAGATCCTGCAGAGACCAATGCAGGGAACCAATTAATAAGTGCAATAATTTGAATATTAATCTTTAAAAAAATTCAATGTCATTATTTTGAAATCATGAATTCCTAATATTCTTTTCAGAATTGAATATTCCACAACTTTTACTATGTAGATACTGTTTCCAAAGTCTCTTGCAGGAGCATGTTACAGTTAAGAGGCATGGCCAGAATATTATTATGCATTTTTACTAAACATTCACCTTTATCACAGCTGAGATCTGTCAGATTTCACTCATTGTTTGACACATTATGTAGTCCAGAACTTCAGATTTCTCATTTTAGTGAAATTGAATATAGACATTTTGATCAAAGAATAAGGTAAAATCTATATCAAATATAAATACTTTATATTATTGTAAAAACTTGAACTAGTAGAGCCCCTTTGACATGGTTTCAAAGTTCAAACTAAAGACAATGTCACCTTAATATTAGCAGAACTTTTGCTAACCATGGTTGTTGCATGAAAAGGAATGAACTCAAGTGGGAAGAACTCATTGGCTAGACTCATTGGCTAGAACTGCAATTCTATTTGTACCCCTAAGCAGATTGGGACTCAGTTTCTACACCAAACATCTCTGGGCTTCAATTTCCTTATATGATAATATGGATGACATTTCTACCACACTGAGTATCTTCATGAAACAAAACAAATGACTACATGGTGTATAGACTAGTAGACGTCCAAGTCAATATACACTCACAATGAAATTAGTAGGACTACATCTTACTTTCATATCACAGAGTTATTTTGAGGGATGGGGCATGAAAGAAATTTCAAATAGTCTTAATGAACCAAATCTGAACCATGTACATTATCATCCAAGTCAATATTTGGAATGTTAATTTCAGATAAAAATGCTGGACATTTTCATAAAAAGAAATTACAAAGTAGAGTAGTCATTTTGAGAAAATGGACTGAGGAGATAGATTGAAAATTGCTAGTTAATGTGTACATAGATGTTTAGAATCAAACTGTTCTTTCAAAAAGAGATTCATTGGAGGTGCCTGCACAATACTTTGCTTCCATCTATCAACTTCTTCATATAAGGCTTCCCAGAGTAGATAATATATTATTTTAATGATAACTTTGGTAAAAGAGAAAGATCCAGGCAAATCTTTGCCAAATTTGAAGATTTCAGTAAAGTTAAAATTCTTGCTTCCCAATTCAGAAATCTATTTACAATCATATTTCTGAGAATATCACAAATAATTAGAATCCTAAAAATGATGTGATGTTTCTCAGCAAGGTAGACTTATACAGGGAGCTCTTTTATTTAGCAATGACTATGTGTGTTACCCATGCAACAGAAGACAAGATCGGTACAAAGACTTGCATGGTTTGGTTGGTACCGATGCAGTAAACCACTGTTAGATTAAAATATTTATTACTGGTAGTGAAAGTAAGAACAACAGGGGTGCAATTTTCCAGTCTTTATTTCACACATTGAAAAACCTAAGGCCAAAAAAAGTGGGGAGTGGGCAACTACTGCAATTGAATATGTGGTCACAATATATCTCATTGCTGTGAAATCAGATTTGGGCCTCTGCTAAGTGATTACGCATCCTGCAGCTCTACTGTGAGAGAGAGGGAGCAACAATCTCTGCATAGGATGTAGAAGGCCTCTGATATCTCTTAGCTTTGTAAGAGCAGACAAAATAATAAGGCACTTCAGCCTTAATTTCCTTATCTTCCAAATTACCATGATGAATTTGAATACACAATTATTGAAGTAGAATCCCTCTTGAGGGCAGCACTAAACTTACTTAAAATTATTTTGATAAACAAAAAAACTCCACAAGAATACCTGTAAAAATTGTGAGTCATTCAATCTATCAGCATGACTAAGAAAATTTGACTTTTCATCTAATAAATATAGGGATGAAATCAATAAAAAGAAAAAGTAGTGAACAGAGAATGGAGAAGGAAAAAGAAGTTGGAGGAATTGGAAAGAAGCAAATACCTTCCACCTGTTCCAGAGAGATTTTTGCAGGACCATTGTTAAGCACTGTGAATGGCAGACTGGAAGTGCTGGAGAATTAAGACATGATGTAGCTAAAGGTCTTGACTAACAAGGTCAGGCTTTGAATCATGACTGAGAAGCCAAATCTGGAGACATATTCTGTACTATCACTGAATTCCTCAGCACAATGAATATGTGTCCACAGTAAGAACTGTCTTGAGAGCATGTTTGCATGGACTTTTCTCTGCCTTTCTTTTCACATTTTTCCCAGTGTTCCCTCTGATGAACAAAAATATAAGTTTTTTTTTTCTTAAAGAGGAAAAAAAGTAAAACAGAAAAAAAAAGGAAGAAACAATACAGGATTTCAGAGAAAAAGAAAAAAATAAGCAGTAAGAAATCACTAGTTGATAAATTACATATTGTCTTCTAGATATAGTTGTTCAAGTTACAAATTAAAGCTTACAAGGTGGACATTCAAACAGTGAGGCTGTGAACAGTTCTGTTCAACGATCCAACAAAAACTTAGCAACATAGTTATCAATCCTACACACTTAAACATACATTCAGTTATATCCTTTAGAACACTTTGTTTTCCTCCTTTTGCTTTTCAAGCCCATTATCTGTTTAGTTGTATCGTGTTTCAGGTTGCTCAGTACCTTACTGATATGTTTTGTTGTTATTTACTTTTTTATTTTTTATTTTAATTTTTTATAATTTTGAAGGTAGCAAAATACAACAGAACAAGACGGAATAAAGCCAACTGAAACAGTGCAGTGAAATTGGTACAGAAACCCTCAATAGGTAACTGGCATAACAGTAATAGGTACCATAGTATATCGTGTTATCTTTACAACAGTTGTTCTTTCAATCAGGTATAGCTAAATCAAAGGAAATACAGAACATTCTAGAACTTATCAAAACAGAACATTGAATTGAGCAATATCATTAAACAGAACAAAGCAAAACAGTGATGACAGTATTTGCCTTCAAAGAGATGGTAGAAGGAAATCCCCCCTATTTACTACATTGCATATGGTCAACCTCTCAAGACATGTCTAGATCTCCGGCTCTCACTGCTAATGGGGGGGTGGGGGGAGTTTGATTGTAGGCTCATGGGAGCCACTGAGTGACTCTTCTCCTGCCTCATGCCAGGGGTGCTTACCGAGAGGGTGGGCAAATTGCCTTTCTGTGCTGTGCCTTCAGTCCCTCTATGGTCGGAGCTCTGGGGCTTCTGGTTCTCCTCCCAGCTCAGGCCAGGGCCCCTACTGGGAGGGCAGGCAGACTGCCTTTGTGTGCTGCAGCCTGAGTCCATTCATGGTCGCAGCTCTGGAGCAAATATAAATTATTGGCACATAAATTCTTGCTTGTCTGCTTGTGGGAAAACCTGAACCTAAATATGAGTTCATAAGGTGAAACTGACAGCTGTTATACCCTCCAAGAGTCCATGATTCAGATAACACCATAAGAGAGTAAGTTACAGGGAATTTTCAGAAAATTACAAGACAGGCTTTAAATCTACCCAAGGAAGGCAATTAGTGGCTTCTGTGTCAGTTAAAATAATACCAGAAGAGGCTCTTCCAACCTGTGATTTACATTCATGTAATAAGCCTAATCCATTAGGTGGTTGTGAGGTTTAAAATAAATGAGATAATACATACATAAGTACCTTGTAAACTGTTAAGTTCATGGGCCAGTGTATATCTTAACCTTGTGATTTTGATCTATCAGTGAAATTAATTTTGATCAAATACATTTTATAGCTTTTCTCTCCTTTGTCAAATTCTCTTGGTTTTTCTACAAGTCTGAAAGATCTATCACTGCTACTTATACTCCTTTTTGTCGGCCTCTAGTATAGTCACTTTCTTCTGCTAAAGCAGATTTCACATCAAATTCTTATGCTTAAATATACAGTTTGGCAGTAGGTCCTCAAGTGACCTTTGGAAATGACAGATTATATAGGAGTTGTATAAGACTGTATAAGAATGGAAATCAGTGTGAAGATTTCTCAAAAAAGAAAAAACTAGAATTGGAGGTCCCATTTGATCCAGCTATCCCCCTTCTAGGTGTTTTCCCAGAAAAATTGGAAACATCATTCCACAGAGATGTAGGAGCACCCACGTTCACAGCAGCACAACTTGTAATAGCTAACTCCAATAACTTTGGAAACAGCCCAAATGCCCATCAGCTGCAGGACAGATAAAAATGATGTGACATTTTTATACAGTGGAGTTCTACTCAGCTATAAAGAAGGGTAAACTCAAGGCCTTTATAGGAAAATGGATGTAATTCGTGGCCATGCTTATAGGTGAAATCAGTCATACTCACATGTGTAAACATCATGTTGTCTCCCCAGTGTAAAAAACTGAGAGTACATAATACACAAAATGGACAATCAATATTGTGACAGTGAAAGAGAAAGAAACTGCTCAAAAAAAAAAAATACCAGAATGGCAGAAAGGAAAAAAAGAAAGAAGGGAAAAGATTATTGGGATAATCCACAGGGAGCTGCATTAAATCTTGTAAATTGAGAATTTAATCATTTGATATTCTCTTTATCTTTGATTTATTTTTAAAGTTTACAATATTGATAGTCAGCAAATAATAAAGCCATATGAAGACAGGAAGCAATTAAAGTGAATTCTGGTAGCTGGTAACTGGTATTCTAGAATTATGGTAGCTAGTATCTATTACCAGATAAATAATTATACTACTAATCTCTGTTAGCTCATCAAAAAGACAGGTTTGTTCTTTCACTGTTGGATCATTTTTCTATGTCTATGTACTGTAATCTAAGAACTACTTTAACATTAATAATACATAATATATTAACCAGGGTTAATCAACTATTTTGTTTTGAAATTTTGTATCATCAACTTTATTCTTTTTTAGCTTTAAAATAAAAATAAATAAATAAGTAGAGTCACATAAGACTGTTTCATGCTCAGTGAGTTTGAAACTTGTGTTTGCCATGGTGAGTTTTTGTATCAAGGTTTACTTTTCTGAAGCAGACACCAAGATGCAGAATTAATGGAGGACCATTCTTATTGGTTGGTTTCAATAAGAGAACCAGGTTTCTTAATTGATGATGCTATTCTTTCTTGGGGTTCAAATTGGTAGTATTTTGTTGCTTAATACTGTATAATTTTTGACACCTGCATCTTTAGTAAGACCAGGCTTGTTTTGTAATAATTTTGTGTAACTAGTTTTCTGAAGATTTATGACACTATTAAAACACAGATATTGTGGGTTTTTTTTTTCAGAGCAATTGTGGGCTCATACCTCTTGATGTCCATGTAATTTCAAGTATTTATGAGAAACAAAGAGAATATATTGCTATCAGAATTCACTTTCATTGCATTCTACCTCGATATGACTTCATTCTTTGCTGATTGGTAATATTGTCCAAAGCCTATTTGTAAACTTTAAAAAAATCATAGGTAAGAAGAATATGAAGTGATTAAATTTTCAGTTTACAAGATTTAATGCAGTTCACTGTGGAGAATGTGACACAGAGAGTTCACACAGAAGCCAGCAAAAGATTTGTCTTTTGGCTACTTTCAATTCCCAAAAAGGAAAGACAAGAATTGAGATCATGGCCTTTCAATATTTTGCTGTGTAAAATAATTACTGCCCATGTTCTTCTATAAAAATGTACATATGTAGGTCAGCATCACAGGTACACATTCTAGAATATTCTTCTGGGAGACGAGGTGGGGTAAGGGCTGGCAATAAGCTGAACTCACTCTACCTCTTATGCAGTTAACAGCTGCCAAAATCAAAGATTCGAGTATTACTGCCTGGCCATAAAATTGAAGGCATGACCCTTACAGACTGTGCTGAGCAACAGACACACCTACAATGTAAGTGTACACACACACAAAAAGAAAAATTTTAAAAAGAAATAAAGAAACTTAACAATCATTAAAAGGAATTGGATTGCTATAGTGTAGTTACTAAGATCAGAATTCTGCTGTGTGTGTGTGTGTGTGTGTGTGTGTGTGTAGAATGCATTGATTGACAATAAGTAGACTGATTGAATTAGAATATTGGGAAATACAGCTCAAACTTGTGATCTAACAAATAACATTGGTAAGGTTGTGGCAAGAGGTTAAGAGACCCCTCCTATGATCTTGCATTCTGCTTTTTGAAGATCCAGCAACTTATTTGGAGTAATAGCACTGAACACTCGAGGACCCTTTGAATACCCATGAAATGAAATTTTGCAGAGTTCAGCACTCTTCAAAGTGAGAATCTCTTACCCTTATGATTTATTTACTTATTTATTTATTTTTGTGCTGCGGATCAAACTCATGACCTCACGCTTGCCAGGCAGGCGCTTACACTGCTGAGCTAAATCCCTGGCCCCATTTGTTTATTTTTACATAAAACACCAGACAAGTGGAGTTTCCACAATTAAATGTCATGAGTGAACTGTCTGGCAGTACACCTAAAAAGCAAATCTTAAATCCACGGTGATTATCAGTTTGAATATTCAGTATTTTTGCAAAACTTTATAATCTGAATGATTCCCCAGAAGGAAACCATCATTTATATGCTGATTGAGTTCCTGCTCAGGAACCAGTATTATTGTGGAGTAGACTTTAAGTGATCTAAAAAGACCACTAAACCAGAAATCAGGAATATTTAGAAAAAATGTACAATGATAATTTATTTTATTTTGTTTTACATTTTGCAGTACTGGTGATTGAACCCAGGGCCTTTGCCCTGAGCTATCTCTCCAGTCCTTTTGCATTTGATATTAGTCTGCCCTTACTGAAGCTGAATTCAAATAAGAATACGGCAGAAATGGAGAAATGTAATATTAGTAACTCCACCAATACCTAGCCCTCTTATAAAACGTGAGAAGCTTGGAATATCTTAATGTATACCCGTGCACTAAGACACTTGATTCAATGATCTTGGCTTTGTTGCTTTTTCCTACATGAAGAGTTTGTAAAATGTAGACAGCACTTGTTGAAACTAAAATGTAATGCTTATAGAACATTCAAAATTTGAGAAACTAATAAATAAATTCCAAAATAATGTTTTTCCTGAGCTATAACTAAAACGACACTTAAAATACTGCATAAATTTAGATACCTTTTTAAAGGTAAAGTACTGGACATGCTAAAGTACTGGACATATTAAGATATTTATAGCACCACTCTGAAGTTCTAGCTGAGGCAGTCACTGCTATGACACTTCCCGGACATTCAACTCTAAATCTGTGACTGCAGGTCAGTGAGTGATATTGGACTGGGGAGGAGGCAGAGACAGAAATAGATTTTTCTGTTCCACTGAACATTGAAAATTTGCCTAAGATGACCCACTAACTGAGTAAGCCATGGGCTAATAACTGTAAAACAGAAAGATAAAGAATAATATAGTCGCATCTTATCTTCTGGATACACTACCAAAATCATTTTATTATGACTATTCTGAGGAGTGAATTCAAAATTATAGAATACAGTTAAGTTTTGTAGTTTTACATTCTGCAAGATATTTTAACACTTGCAAAAATTACAGTGGAAATCAGGCCAGCCAACAGAAGCATAAACTCACAGGATGCTCTAGTAGAATGCATGGGAGGCAGTTTACAACCCATTCAAATTTATGCATTCGATGGAAGGAATGTTCTTAAAGCCTCTATCTGGGCTACAATAAAACCAGCCACACAGAGCTCTTCATGCGCTCTCTTTGCCTCTCAGCCAATCTAAAGGGCTGTTTTTCATATGCATAAAAGTATGTTCCTTTTTTCATACAACTAGGCCATTTGGAGTTATGTAGTAGTTTGGGAGCATTGAAAAAAGTGGATTATTTCAAAAGCTTACACTGCAAAACAAACCAACGCTCTGTTTCTCAGAGAGCGAAACTCACTAAATGTTTGCTCCTGGTAAATGGATACGCTCTGAAGCCATCCTGGGAGCTTGCTTTGACAGATGTCAGCCGATGGACATTTACACAAAAGTCTCTGAAATGCCTTATTTTACATCCAGATTCAGTTGGCACATTACTTTCTTATACCTCCTGTGTTTCCATTAAATTAAGTTGGAAACAAAGTCTCCTATTTACTGAGCAAATTCCTTTCTATGTGAAATGGTGAACAATTACAACCATTACCCTGTCAACTATTTCTATCAGCTCAATTAAAAAAAAGCCTCCGTGCTGCTTTGTGAACCACAGTCACCCTGAGTGGAACCTGACTCTGGGGAGCATGACTGGTGAAAAGTCTCTAATCATGCTGGGAGAAGGTGGAAAGCTCTTTCATTTACAATCTTTCTTTGGATTCCGAGAAAATGAACCATGTGCTATGGATTGTTAGCAAATTGTCCTGTCCCCATGCAAAAAAAGAACTCTCTGTCACTTACCAAAAAAGACATCAGGAATAACAAACAGATTCTATGGAAACACGTTTTGATGAATTAAGTATCAATGAAGGCAAGATACACCAGTTAAAATCATATTTCTTAAACAAGATTTGAGTGTCTATGCATTCCAGATATTGTCAAATTTGAAAATATGGACAGATAAAAAAATGATTACTTTTTAAACTTTAAAATATCATATGCTGTAATTTGTTTCTGTAGGTGTTCTTACAATCACCATACACCAAGCATTATATTAATCTAATCAAATATTTTCAGCTACTACCTCATATAGGAATCATAGAAAAATGTGTCACCAGCTTTTAAACACAATTATTATTTTTCATTTATCATTCATTCATTCATTCATTCATATACTTAGTAACTTAGTACTTAGTTACTTAGTAAGTATGAAGTACATATCAATTTGCTATATATTAAAAAAAAAAACTAATTGTGAAGTCCAGTTATCTAAACATCTTAGTGACAAGTAAAATATTCATTAAAGAAACAATATATATTAATATAAGATCAGAGATGATTATAAGCTCAAGTTACCTTATTGGAGAATGACTCAATTGACTTTTAGAGGCATAAACCAAATGGCACTTTAGGGGTAGGTTTAATACCAATTTTTTTTTTTTATATAACAAACACATTTCTACCTATATTTGTCCAAAAGATTTTGAGAATATTCTGTGATAGTTTGGGGGGAAAAAAAAAAACACCTTTAGAATCAATTATAATTCCACAAGTATCTCATTACATTGATGTGTGGTAAATTTTGGTAACACTTTTATTTTAAAAATATTCCCTGGGTTAAAATAAAAAATATTATCATTTGCTACGCTTGATGAGAATAACATTTTGTTACAGACTGATTCCAAAATATGTCTCTATCCATCAGTGCTTGGTAAAGAAAACAGATTTAAACAAGCTATACAAATGTATAAAGATTTACAGGGTGGATTCATGATGGCCTCCCAGAGAGTCAGGTGTGGGAGAATGCAAAAGGGCTGTCTCCACGCTAAAGACTCAAAGGACCCAGTGGAAGGTTGAAGACCTGGAGTTCACTTTAGTGTCACATGTGTGCCCCTAGCAAGAGGCAGTAGTGTCTGGATGTTGTAAGCCAGGAGCCTATGTTCAAGCTGATGATGAACAATGGAGCTCCTGGGAAAAGACAGAAGTCATACTTCTTCATTTCCCTTTTATTCCATCCAGGCTACAAATCTGTTAGTTGAAGCCACTTCCCCCCTGAGTGGTTCTTCTGTCTGCAGTAAATCCTTTCGGTCACACCCAGAATTATGCTGATCCATTTAGCTGGGCATTTCTTGCTCAAATTGACAAATTGACACAGTCAGTAAAATATAACAATGGCCAATACCCTAACCTCTATTTTTCTGTAATATTTTTGCTATTTTGGATATGGGTCTTGATTTTAGTGACTTCTTTGTTTACCATTCAGAAAGCAATTCTTAAGAAGAAATAGCTAAATACCTTAAGGAATTCTCCGCATATTGGAATTTGTTATTCATTGACACTGACCTTTTATTTCTTTGAAATTTTCAAGTAACTTTTGACATTAAAAATATAAACTGAATTTGACCAAATGATTATTTGTAGTTCCCTTAAAAAGTTGTTTCATTTTTTTCCCACCAGAACAGTGCTGGTGCTGAAAAACAACCACAGGGTTTCTCTCACATAGATTTATAATTTTTTTCAATTTCATATATTCAAGTGTCTTGGTAAAGCAAATATATAATCTAGTTAGAGATAAAATGTACACATAAAAGTAATAAAATTGCAGATCAGTGTATAAATGTGATGATATCATATCAAGGCAGGGCAGCGGAAAGTGAGTAGTAGTCAGGAAAGCAGATTGTAGTTGGAAATCTTGGTGAAAGAAAATTGGCAATACTGATTGTCCTTGATTAAGAAAAGGACACATGGAGGCTTTTCTATGGGAACTCCTGCATGTGTATGTGTGAATATGGAAACAAGTACAGACATTTACCTCCTTCAAAGGACAGTAGAACTCAGTTTTAACAACATGATAAAAAAAACTTGCAGGTTATAAGTCATTACAAGACATTAAGCATAATTACAATTAATGCCATGGCTCTAGGATGAGGAGTACTTAATCTAACTGCCATGAAAAACTGGACTAACTTTAGGTGCTCAGAGCTTAGAAGAAATAGAGTGCATTACAGTTTATGATTAACATACATCAAAACCCGAACATTATTTTGGGTAGTCATGAGTCACTTATCAAAATTTAAAAATTAGGTTTAATCTAACAAAATCAATTGCAATTCAGAATTTAGTTCTTATATTTTAATAGTCACATTATAGGTGCTTTATAGTCACATACAGAAAACATCAACTATATTAGACCACACATACTCAGTTCATCTCCATTATCACAAAAATATTTTCTATATGTTTCTTTTCCTCTTTCTCTCTCTCTCTTTCTTTTCTTTTTAAACAATGTTCTTGTACTTTTATCTTCAATTAATAGAGCAATGTTCTCTCTAGGGTAAATGTGGAGGTGTCCATAAATAAACTTGATTTTCACAGATTGAAGAGAGAGGACAAGACGGGGGCAAATTACCTCCCAATACACAAGTTAGGCCACCGTGACAAAGAATTATCCAATCCAAAATGTCAGCATCATCGAGATTAAAACATTCTTCTCTAGTTTCAAATAGAAGTCCTCAGGTATGCAAAGCTTGAGGTAGTTAACTCACATTGAAAGAGTCACCTAGGTTTTTTAACACTGGTCATGTTTCTGACAGAAGCTCCATGTGTGCTGTTGATTGGTCACCTGACATGAACCATGGATCAGAGAACTCTGGAAAGTAGTTGTAGGCAAGGTATGAAGGAAATCAAATAAAAGCACACACTATTAGGAATCAGAATAGTGATTAAAGAGGAATTATTAAGATTAGGAAAGAGATAATAAATTTCTGTGTTTAGACTACTTCAGGTGCAGCAAATACAAAGAATTAAAAAGAATATTGTGCCAAAGCAACCATATAGCATTCATTTGGAAAACCAGAACCAATGCCAATGATGTGTCAATACGTCTAGCATAGAAAATTCTGACCTTTTTGTTTGAAAGGAGAAGGAATGAGACATGTATCTCAGGCCTATTATGATTATCTCCTTCAGATATTAAACCCGTTTTTTCACCTTGGGAAAGAGGAAAAATCACACAGTGCAGCAGACACTGCCCACATCTCGAATTCCTCACATCAGTTCTGTGCCCCTCTCCACTTACGGTCTACACTGACTCTCAGGAAACAAGAAACCTCTAATCACCTGCCTGGAGGCTGAATGAACTGTGGGTGTCATTTGCACCTGTGAACTTGGCAGGGTCACAAAGAAATTAGAATTTGGCTTGAAAATACATCTTTGCTTAGCTTTTTGTCCTTTTCTGTCCTACCTTCTACTCCTTGTGTTTCTCTTCCTTAAACATTTGCATATCCTTAATTCATCACTTATAACCTTCTTCAGGGTTGATTTAAAGACAGCCTGTCCTAAGAAAATAATGCTCAGGGGGGTCACTTTCTATTGTCTTCTGCTTTCAGAGATCTTGATTTCTGCTCTTAGCATGGCTATTTCCTTCTTTGGGACCAATTTGGGATAACAATTATGTTTTTTACTTTGTTCTTTAGTTGGAAGTTTAGATCATAACTTGTGATTTGTCTCTAATTTTCGTGGTATATATATCTAACAGTATGTAGTTTCCCATAAATGTTTATTTTATTTATTTGTTTGTACCAGGAATCCAACTCAGGACCTTGAGCTTGCCAGACAGTAGCTTGTACCACTAAACTGTATCTCTGATCCTCCCCAAAAATATTGTATTAGTTGTATTTCACATGTTGGTTCATATGTTTCTTTCCATGTTTTTATTCAATTCAAAGTATTTGCTATGTTATTTTCTGACTCCCTTTTGTCTTGTGTAATGTGCACATGTATAGAGTATTTCCAGATACTTCTATTTTTTCAGTTTAATTAGCTTGTGATATAAAATATTTTGAATTACTTCAATTATTTTAAAAGCATGGATGTTTCTTTTTTAGTATATATTGGTTAATATTCCAAGAGCACTAGAAAATATCTTAATTTTATGCTGTATATATAGTTTTCTATTAATATCAAGTAGTTCAAATTGGTTGATAGTCTTATTTTGTCCTAGATATACTTTACTGATTTTTCTGAATGTTTTTGCTTTTAATTTCTTTCCATTAGTTATTGAGAGAAACTCATTGGACTATCCAACTGTAAAAATTAGTTTTTCTTTTTTGGGAGGGATTTGTGATCTAATGGGGTTTTTTAAATTCATTTTAAAGCTTTGTTATAACATCCATTCATAATAGAAATGTTATACCTTGCTGGAAAATTGTCGTTACTTTTCCATTATGTACCCTTTATCTTTATTTTGAGTAGCAGTCCTTATTATAAAGTTGTATTTCATTTTGTTGTTTCTTGGTTTTTTAGTTTTGTTTTGTTTTTAGTTTTTGTTGTGCTTTGTTTAGTTTTGTGTTTTCCAGCTTCTTTTTCAGTAAAATGTAGCTTCTCATCCAATGATTCCTTGGCTGGTGGACAAAGTGATCCTCTATTATCTTGATCTATGCTTAGTCTTAAGTAAATCTGTTTACCTTGGTGGCGGGGACAGTTTTCTCAATGGCTCAACCCAGCTTACAGTTGAAAATCTTGTCCTAACTACTGTTAACACTTGTCCTGTGATAGAAGACCCCTCAAGGCATTGGAGTACAATCCTGCACAAAAGGCTTTCCTGGAATGGTAGCCAACTCACTCTTTGATGTGTGCACTACTAAAGAAAATTTTATCTGGTCTCATTCAGTGTCTAATATTTTCTACTTAGCACCAAATACATTACATATTTGTGTGTGCGCGCGTGTGTGTGCGCATGTGTGTGTGCATGCTAAGTATCTTCAGCCTAAAAGACTGTTGCCCATGGGATCCACACTTGGAAATGGACTACCTCCTTCTTGGGTACTTACTGTGGAGATCAAAGTCAGCCTCGTCTGTGGGAGGACTTGAGATTTCTCAGTGTATGTGCACCTCCATATACCTTTAGAGTTTAAATGGTATTAATGAAGACTTCACCTTGGTGTGTGGCTAAGCATTAGAAACTCCAACCTTAATTTCTAAACATCCTTTGGACCCCAAGGAGTACCTCTTTTTATTTCCACATCTCTGTGTCTTGATTCACTCTCATATTTAAATAAGTTCTACATGTCTGGACTTCAGGAAATGATCTTATCAAAATAGAAAGGCATTTGTACCAATGATTTTGATGTTCATGCCATTATAAGAAAAATTGATTATCTCCAGATAGGCTTCTGGGACTGCTCTCTAAATAGCATTCAACATTGTCTTTCCCAGCAAGGCACTGAACTGCTACATTACAACATCTAGAAAAGTGAGACAAGAAGAAGCCAGGGTCCTAAGTGTTGACTGAAGGTCTTAATTTCTTAGCTCCGAACCAGAGGTTACCCCAAAGTTTCAGATGTGTGGATTCTAGAACCACACATGCCTGCTAACCCCACACCAACAAAATGCATGTTTTTAGTTGCTGCCTTTGCTCCCAACAACTTCATTCCAAAATTAATTTGGTGACATATTATGTTATGGATAACACCGAGTTATACTCAGGATGGTGACTGCACACAATTTCAGGAAATATAGTTTCTTGTGAAGCATCATTTATTTGTAGGCAAAAACATTAACTTTTAAAAAATTTAAAGGAGGAACTGAACAAATTTACTATCATATCTACCATAGAAACCAGCTATCCCCAAAATGATCAGTGTATTCTTACTCAAAATTTTAAAAAGCTTCCATGGACATTAATGGAATATGAAATTTATGGGGAAGACAAGGGAGCAAATATAGCTAATATTGTTTTGAAAAACAAAGTAGTGATAGACTTATTCTGCCAGATGATATCATTGTAAATTAATAGAAATGAACTAAGATGGGAGTCATGAGTAAAAGACAGGTAATGAAACAATGATACAGAGTAGAATCATTTATAAAATAGAAAGCATTGCTTTATGTATACACACAAAAACTCACTTCCAAATATGGAACTATGAAACACGTAGAACTCTAAACTCTTAGGAAAAATAATAGGTCAACATCATTACATTTGTGAAATTCTATGGAGAAGGAAAATGTACTTAAAAGCAAAAAAGTACTAATAATAAAATAAATGATACATCCAACTAGTCTAAAATTCCCAGTGTTTCTCACTAGATTCTACAAAGTTATGACACTAAATACAAACTAGAAATAAGTACTTTCAACATACATAATGAACTTGTTATGATGGCATACCAAGAAAGTCGTTTAAAACATTGGCTGACAAAACAGACAAAAGATTAGAACAGATAAGCAACTGCTCAACAGGTAAAGAAGCTCTGAGGGGTCAATAAACCTAAAGTTCTTCACTTCATTAGCAAGAAAATAAAGTAATATGACAAACAACATTAAAGTATCACTATTTTCTGATCTGATTGACAATAAAATCTGTCAACACAAACTCATGGATACAAAGTGAATTAACAGAGAAATCAGAGTACATGTGTACACTTATAGAAAAAAATACAGTTACCGCTACCTTGTAAAATATTGGATAATATCTAATAAAATATAACACACATGTCTTAGTCTGTGCTGATAAAATGAAACACATTACAATGGGTAATTTATAAAGTACAGAATTTTATTTCTTACAATTCTGGTGGATGTAAAGTTGAAGATCAAAACATTGACAGGTTGAATTTCTGCTGAGGGCAGCATGTTCACATAGTGAAAGGAACAAAGCAAATAAGTGATTCAGCATGGCATCCTTATGTAGCAGAGAGCAATGGGAGACAAAAGGTCTGACAGTGCCCTGAAGCATCAGTCCCATTTGTGAGGGCTCCACCCTTAAAACTTACCTGCCTCCTAAACACTGCATCATGTGGAATTTAGGCTTGAAACTATGAACACTGGAGGGCCATATACCTTGCAAACCATGACTCAGAAACACTACTCCTAAGCACATACTTAACAGAAATTTTTGTACTTATGCACTAGAAAACACACACTAGAAGTATGGCTAAACATAGTAATGTGTGATTCCAAGAAACTTAACTTTGAATAAAAGTAAAAAACACACAAAGTATTTTTTTAATCATCCTACTTTTATAATGTACAAAATCTTTGTACATCAATATCTAATAATCATGTAGTATATGCATAAAATACTGATAAATGAAGTTTGACGTAGTGGTGCGCTATTAGAAAAAGATGATAAAACTTGAATTATTCTGCATGCTAATCAGCATGGTGGATAGAGTTTTCCTTATTGATATATCTTCAGATATTTACATATATTTTTCTATCTTTATATAATGATTATTTTATTTCAACAAGGAAATCAGTTTGCAATATAAGTACTAACAAGAAAAAAAAGTTTCCAAATTCTTAATAGCAAAATTAAAGAGGCTATTTTACACGTTACCTCATAGGTTCCATTGTTCATATCACCCTCATATCTGAACAAACCAGAAATTCTCTTATTGTTTTTTCTTCCTCTCTTATTTTATTTCTTGCATTAGTTAAAGTCTAGTCAGAAAAAGAAAGATTATAATATCTCAAGTGAAAGTGTTGCAGGACAATGATTGATTACAAAATATCCCAAATGAAAGTCATGGAGTACAAAGATGGATTGCACAGGTGGGCAAAACTTAAAGAGTAACCCAGGGAAGCGGAGGTAAAATATAGGTTAGTAATTCCAGAAAGACTGGAGATCCAAAGAAAGAAGATGTTGGAATCAAGAAAAAGGAGTAGTAGCAAACAGTCCCCATTTCACTCATGGCCACCATCTGCAGCAAGGAGATCTGGGAGGAAGGGCCACTCCTTGGATGCTGGGACTGGTGTTTGTGTAGCACTATCAGAGACACTATCCAGGAGAAAAACAGATGAAGGAAATGTGCAGGAAAATCTTTCTTTCTCCTTCTGCTTTGTACATGTTCATGTTGATATAACGTAAAAATATAAAAAATATAACTGACAATGGAAAATGGAACATAAACCCTTCAGAACCCTTAATTCTCCAAGTTAGTTTCACAACATGTACATAACCATATCAAAATTTTCATATCATATGCAATTATTACCTGCAGAAGTCAAAGGAAAATCACATATACAAAAAAATTGAAAATATTCTAATAAAGATTGCTAAATCTAGTCTAAGTAAGTTTATGTATCTATGCAAAATCTTCATGTTTTGATGATTAACTCAAAAAAAAAATGTAAGGATCTTATCTAAAGATGAGGAGGTGAGAATGAAAGCGCATGGTAGCTTACAACACAGTGACACTACTCACTGGCAGGCAGAGAATGAAGCAGTTATGGTGCCTTGTGACCAGTTCAACCCTGAGAGTTTCCCCTTGGGGGATAAATTCAAACAACAAAAAGAAGAACTCAACATAACCCAGTTGAAACTGAGCAACTGAACAGGCAGTAAAATCCTGATATGTAAATAACAATCTGCATCCTATCACATCTGCAAAGAGTGGGACCTTTGATTGGGATAAGGGTTTGATACCTTTATTTCCTATCCTTTACTTTTTACCCTTTTAGTTAATAATATTAAAAAGTACCATCCTTAAACTAGTAGTTGATATTTTTGGATAGTGAAAATGGACGAGTTACTGTACCTGACATGTTGGTCATGGTGAGGACAACAGATGTGGAGCTGACTGTCACTGAAAAGAGAATTTATTTCTGGTGATTCCCAGGAGAGAAGAAAACATGCTGTTTTAAGCAGGGACATGAGACACAATACCAACATTGGTCATAGAAGAAAAAGAGAGCAGGAAGTTGACCAGAAAGCCTTCCTGGGATTTTTCAGGGAGGAACTGGGTGGCAGAGGTTAAGTTGGGTGAAAGAGGATTGTTTAGTTTGAACACAGTGAGTCTCTCACTTACAGAGTTCCATCCCAAAAGAATGCTCCTAATTGGGTTTATTCATAAGCCCAACGAAGTGAGTCTTAAACACCTCTGACACAAATATAAAATGTCAAGAATAGAGAAAAATAAAAAACACCCCCCCAAAATAATGAGCAACATCTACCATCTTTGCCCCTTGGTCCAGTTTCTAAACTAATTTTACTCTCGTTTCCATGGTTATCGCTTTGCACTTTTTAGTTGTCTCCTCCGAATCACCGCTGCTTTTCCTCTTGCTTCCTGATATCCTGAGCTCTGACTGACCACCGCACTGCTGCACATGGCCACACTGTAGAGTAAGCCCGCAGAAGGACAGCTGTGACCACGGCCGGCAGCCAAGTGAGCCGCTTCTATGACTTGTCCACAACTACAGAACTACAAGGTCTGTTCGTCTCTGTGTGGGTTCTCAAATTGAATCTTCCTAAATTGGGGACTTACTGCAATTATTTAGGCTTCCAGCCTGTAGGAACTGTCTCTAGTTTTGATGCCTGACTCTGGGGCCAATTAGTCAATTCAGTTAAGTGTCACATGAGTATAAAAGGCCAAGATAAAGCAGATGGATAAGAATGGGCATATGGTCTCTGGATGGTCTCTTTAGCATATAAAAGGCATGTTCGCAAGGAGTTCCTTATTACCTCTGGAGAGTAACTGAGCCCGGGAGAAGCATTCTTTCCCGAGTCAGCAAGGCCCAATGTAAAAACATCATAAAATAAATGTGAATGTGAATAATATAGTCATACATTAGGTTGAATTAATATAATCAGTAAATTAATGAAGACAGTCCACTTCAGAATAATTGCCACACACATGGAATTCTTTTTTATTTTGATGGGTGTTCACATTCGTGGGTTATCATATGAAGCCTCTATACTATTGATTCCAATTCTTAATACGACTGTAGCCATGTTGCAATGTTAACTAATCATCCCTAGGATGAATCTTCTTCATTTCTTTTTTCTCTGTTGCAGGGCCATAGGCAAAGCCATGCTACTCCCAGTACAAGCCACTAAAGGCAAAAGTCAAAGAGCTTCCCCTCACACACGAGCATGTAGATGTGATGCACTTTTCTTTTGGAAGTTATTTATTTCTCTCATATCTCTTCACCATTGCCTTCATTTAGTTTCTTTGATACAGCACTGAGAATTCTCTAGACCTTGACACCAAGCATGCACTTTGAACCCAGGAAAAGGAAGGAAAGTGAGGCTAGACTGATAGGGATTTGAAAAATTGGCCCAGTGTTCAATTCACACAACTTGCCAAAGAACTGCTGGATAATTGCACACTTTTTATTTTCTGGCAATAAGTTTGGGAGACTGAAAACATGAGAAAAGAGCATCTGATGCATTAAAAAAATAAATTTGGTAAAGATGCAAGAATAACAGACAAAAGCCTCTGGGTTTAGCAGAATCATTAGTGTGAAATAATGTACCTGATTCCAAAAACACGTCAAAAAGCAATGCAGAATATAAGCCAATTCCCAGCAGTTTGAATTTATTATTTATGATGCCAGTTAAACAAGGCTAATGTACTCTGCAAAAGTGGTTATAGCTGTTATGCAGTATTAGTAGAAATTAGTCAGATGTTACCAGCTCAATACAAAGTAAATTTGCAAAGGTTTCTGCAAATGACAGTTTGGCTGAGTTAACATGACAGTTGAAAGCATCCAAGCTGTTTCAGTATTGGCAAGCAGGTTTAGCACCAAAGTCAGCATTTATCAGTGGAGGAAACAAATTAAACCAGAGGAAGAAGGACCAGTAATGGACTTCAGCACTTTATCCATCATGCATGAAATATCACTAATATCCTCATCTTCTCCGATGTTACACTATCAAGCTTAAACCGAAGCTACGAGGGTATCCTTTGTATTACTCCTCTGCATCTTCTCCACCTAGCTCCCTCACAGAGTGGCATGCCCTAGACCATGCTGCAGCAGAGAATTCTGCCCTCTAGACCTGTAATGATGCCAGCTCCCTCCTCTGTATGGTATCAGAAGGACACTGTTGTGCAATTCGGTGCTGATTAATAAAGTTATTGTGATGCTCAAAATATGTATAATCATAGTACTTTATTTTAAATTTATAAACATTTTCACATAAATACATTGATGATTTCTTTTTGTAAAAAACCCTTGAGGCAATACAATATTATCTGATTTTGAAAAATTGCACAACCCCTCAAGGATCAATAAATATACATATATTCAAAAATTCTGAAAAAAAAATGCTAGTCTACCTATTTGACACTTCTTGTTGGAAAGAATCCATGATTAATTCTTTTGGAGACCTAAAGTAATTATTGAGACTTGAAGGATTAACTGTTTTACCTTCAGTGGAGATATGGGCCCAAGGAAACCCATCTTCTTGTTGAGTTTAAACATTCACTGCATCTTTTATTTTCTCTTTTAAATGCTTCTTCCTTTAACTTCCTCAATTTTTTTTTTGCTCATGATTTTCTTCCTCTCTTCCCTTTCTCCCTGTTTTCTTTCTGTCTCTGTCTTTCTCTGTCTCTATCTGTCTCTGTCTCTGTCTCTGTCTTTGTCTCTGTCTCTCTGTCTCTATCTCTGTCTCTCTCTCTCTCTCTCTCTCTCACACACACACACACACACACAATATACTTCTGTATTTCTCTTTCATTGGTGTAAAGCAAACGGTCCACTACCTATGGATCAGTCATCAGATGGGTAAACTATGGGGCTATAAAAAATACATTGTGAGCTTCAGTGAGTATAAGGATAACAGTGTAATCTCCATGATTAATTGTACTCTAGAAATATAAGACTGCAATCTTTATAAAAATATATGTGATGCAGATACAAGTAGAGATTAGAATCAGTAACTCAAGACTTTTACAACAAACATAACGTTGTTCAGTTGCACTGGTGATAATTAACTTTCTCCCGTCCTTCAGCATTTGTATGTTCAGTGAATACATTTCTGAAATAATTGCATCTGTATTATACTGCAGTTTCCATTTCTATATCTGGACTCTTCCTTTGGTTTCTAAACTATTCTTAGAATCATTCTGAAAAATATTTGTAGTTTAATGAGGTCTTCAGACCATAAAAACAAATAATAAAAATGCAAGATACTTACGTAGTAAGCTGATCATTTTGAACACCATACAATTCATCGCTAATATCTAGTTATGATACGAACCTCACACAGTAGGCGAGATAGCACAAACGTATAGCTGTTTCTATAGGCATTTTCCCACCTGAATTATTCCATTATCATTAAAATAATTGAAGCAGCATAATTATTATAGTACTATATTTAATAAAAAATAGCCTGAAGGCAAAAACTGGCATGCCCCAGGTTACATCGAATTGGTTGACAGGTACAGGCATTAGCTTTCCAAGGCTGCTATAACACAGGACAGCAACCAGGGGGCTGGACAACAGCTACTTACTGTTCATGTTGCTGGAGGCCCTAAGTGTAAAATCAAGGTATTCCAGGATTGTTTTCTTCTACAGGCAATGAGAGAAGGATTGTTCCAGACCCCACCTTGGCTTTTGTATGGCTGTTACCATGTTGTTCCTTTTATATGAAGACCTCGGTCAGACTGGGTTAGAGTTCTGTCTAGTGGTCTCACTAGATTACCTCTGTAGATGCCCTACTTCCAAGTTCCCGTTACAAAGTTAAGGAAGGGTCATGATTTGAACATAGGATTTGTATGGAGACACAGTTCAGCCCAGAGCATTGTGAAGATCTTTGCTCCGCATTGACTTCTCAGATCTCCCACTGCCACATCTTGTTGCCAGGGAAGATGGGGAAGCGTAAGGAAGGTATCAGCAGGAACAAACCCAAAGCAACCTCAGTGAAAAGTGAATAAAGGCTGGGTGAGTAAAGGGAGGGGAAATTATTTTAAAAACCTAAGAATGACTGAATAAATACAGTCTGCCAAATTACCCCAAGATGCTTCGCCATTTAGTAATACAGAGATTTCCTTTTGTACTTTAAAGATGAACTAAAACAAAAGTAAAGGAGGGAGTCAAAAAGCACTTGCCTCTTCTGTTTAGTTTATGGTAATAAATTCCAATTATTTGGAATTGACATTGTTTTGTGCTATGTAGAGTTGACTCCAAGAATCTCTTTCCCTGCTCTGTTCAAGTACTAAAGACAAACGACTATTCTGAATTCTTTGGCGAGGCTCCAGTTACTTAATGCTCATCTGAGCTTTTCTTTGGAGTCCTTCGGGGAAAGAAAACACTAGACTTGTTGTAAAGGTTGTGATTTCAGAAGAGATGGGAGAGTTAAGCCTCAGATCCAGCACCTCTTTTATAGCAGTTTCTGTTGAGAAATTATTTTAAGAAGAAGAGATACCAATTTAATGTGTCATCCTGGATGGAATCACTCTTCTCAGTGTTTTCTAACCTGTCTTGATGCCACACCAACCTCATTCCAGACGGAAGCTATTGATTCAAAAGTTGTATTCACTGATACTACTTTGTCCTGCCCCAAATCTTGCTTTCATAAATATTTGAAAGCTACAGCTAATGCCAAATTGTCCTCACATTCTATAACTGCACGCTGTTACGGCAGTGCAATTCTTTAAAGTTCCTGGAGGAGAGAAGTGATGAAACTTGGGGACAGTTTGTGTGAGTAATTTGCTGTGCATCCAAGAGGAATGGAGAGTTGATGACAGATTCGCTTCTTGGTTTTGAACCTTAATTAACAAGACCTTCCTACTACCGCACTGAGAAACAATAGGGAAATTCTTCTGAGCATTTCATTGATTATTTTCTTCTTTTCGCCAGGGATTTATTTTACTATTATTTTTCTTTCTTTGTGAGCTGCAGTTTTGTTGCTTTGACATTCACACTCAAGAGTTATTGGTATCAAACCATGCTATATAAAAAGCTATCAAGCACTTCTCAGATTTTCCACAGTTCAAAACAGTGTTGGTAGCCTGCCAGCCTTGAAAGATGAACTGAACCCCAATGTGGGGAGTGTGGCTGCACGTGCACTAGGGGAGCTGGGGTAAAGTGCAAGAGGCTGCCAGTTCAGAGCATCTGGGGGAAGGGAGGCAGCTGGATAAGTCACCAAAGACCTGAGAGGGTCACCTTCTCCCTCTGCTGGGAACAAATGGAACTAGTATTGCTGAGTATGTGTAACTATCAGAGAAATAGCACACTTTTGGAATAGATTTTATTTATTCATTTTTTTTCTTTAAAGGGGAGATCTGCGAGAGTTTCCTGGCCCAGTGGAGGAGATGAAGAAGACAGAAAGTGAAAGTGGCCATTTATTTGAGGATGTGGAGATGAAAAGAGCCCACAACTGGTGGGTCTTTGGCTTTATCCCTCACCTGGATACAGAGGGGCAGAGGGTTATATGGCCTCTGACTGGAAGTGGTGCATGGAGTGGGCATTGATGACTTGTGAGGAACTGACTGGAATTTTCGTCACACCCAAATGGGAAAGTAACAATTTGGACCAAAGAGGAAGACAGAGGGAGTGGCCGTCAGGGTAAGCACTCCTGCTTTGGCCTTCTGCCATGTTAGACCATCACCATAACTGTACAATAATTTATACTAGGGCAAGAACCTTTCAGGATCCAGCTATATGAATCAGAAAAGTAACTACTAAAGTTTTCCTCTTTTTAAACCTCAGATAGATCAGAAATCATACATTTTGGGCATCTGCTGAGATCAAAACACCAATGTTGAGGATGAGAAGTAATAATCTCTTCTTGCTGTCAAAGAATGTGAAATTCAGAAGTTCAAAGAAACTGGAGGACACTGTATGCACCCAGATTCTGTCCCAGTCATGCATTTCAAATTTGTTTTAAAATCTGTGGTCTATACTTTCTAATCTTACTTGGAAAATGAAATTGAAAATACAAGGTGGACTTTAGTTTGCTTTCATTTTCCCAAAACACAGTTGTATTCAGTATCGTTATAGATTAAGGTGGTAGTGAGTGTTGTGATATTCAGAAAAGGAAAGAAACCATTGAGACACAAAGCTGTTCAACTGTTGCCGAAACCCACATAGGTTGCAAGAAGAACTGAAACCTACAGTCAGCTTTCTATGCTTCCCCCATGTGGTCTGATGCGAGAATATCTCTCCCCACTCACCAGTACTTTTGCATAGGATGCAGGCATTCCGCCAGGTGTTACAGAGGCTAGTACCCCTTAGATTTTTCCTTGTCAGTCACCTGTGGACAATCTCTGGCACGCTGAACTAGCTAAAACACAAATTTATAAGACAGAGTTTTAAATAGAAAGTAAGAGAAAATGGTAAGGACTTTAGCTTGAAAGGGAACAGAAACCAGACTGGACTTCAGCAAAGAAGACTCAGAAAAATTGGATAAGATTCCAGTTTGAACAGCTGGACGGGGCACAGGCTGATGGAGTGGTCAGGTTCCGTTCATTAACATGCCCTTTGTTAACTGTATTTCTCACACTTCTACAAGTGCTCTTGCATTTGCAACAAGCAGCACCACACTTAACTTGCTTAATTCTCACTCATCGCACCTGTTAATAGATTTTAGCGATCACACAAGAATCAGAAAAATCTTCCTGCACCCTTGGTTTCAGATATACATTTACCTGTGTCTTGGGTTGTGATTTTCTTTTTAATGCAACCATTTTGTTGGCATGATATTTTAAAAAATATGCAATCAAGTCTAAAGAAATTAAATATCCACATATACATGCATGGTTGTGTTTACAAAATATAATTTTTGTATAATGTTTTATATCCTATTTTAGTTAATATTATGAGAATATATTAGACTCTTCATTATTTTATAACATTATTTTTAATATTGTATTTATGACTACACAGAACTTAACCTATACACAAAAATTTTAGTAATACTAAAAGATTTTTCTATTTTTTAATAAAGTAAACATTTTAAAATTGAAATTTTTTTTGCCTGAAAGTTGGCATATACCTGTAATCTCAACACTCAAAAAACTAAGACTAAAAATAAAAATAAAATAAAATAAAATAGAAAATAAAAAAAAAGAAAACTGAGGCTGAAGAATCATTATGAATTTGAAGTCAGCTACATAGTGAGTTAAAGACCAGTTTGAAGCACAGTTTGTGAAATAAGGTGTTACTGTATCCTCAAAAAAATGTACTGATTCTGTACTTGACAATATGCTATTGCCACTTTAAAAAAAATGTGTCTGTATCTGGTGATCACAGTCTTGTATGATTTTTTTTGAAAAAAATGTATTTTGAGCTCTATGATTTTAATAAAACATCTGCAATTGTTATTAAATTTTATAAGCCATTTCATCTAACTTTTGGCATATCATATGGCTACATTTTATATGTTCTTTTATGATACAGTCAAATAAGAAAAAAGAAACAAACTGAAAAAGAGATGTAAGCACAAAATTTTATCAATGAAAGTTTTATCTGATGACGCAAAATAAAAGAAAGACCTAAATATAAGACCTGAATTTATGAAAGTACCTAAAATAAACATAGGGAAAACTCCTCTAGGCACTGGTAAAAGCAAATATTGTTTGACTAAAACTCCCAAAGCACAAATGACAAAAGTAAAACTAGACAAATGGTATTGTATCAAACTAACAAGCTTCTGCACAGCCAAAGGAACAATCCCTACAACTCAGAGACAACCAGCAGAATATGAAAAGAAGTATGTATCCCACAGGGGGTTATAATCAGAAGTATGTTGGGGCTGGGGATTTAGCTCAGTGGCGTAAGTGCCTGCCTTGCAAGTGCAGGGTCATAAGTTCGATCCCTGGTACCTTATTAAAAACAAAACAAAAAAAAGAATCAGAATACATAAGGGACTAAAAAACAATAGCAAAAAGACAAATAGTTCAAGAAAAATGGGTTAAAGATTTCAATTATCATGGCAAGAGTATGAGAGTTTCCTTTTTTTGAGAATGGGAAAAACTTTGTTGTGAACTTTTCAACTTCCATTAGCTTGTGTTTGAAAACTATCCGTGGCAGCTGTCTGTGAATTTCATCTGAAGCAGCTGCTGAGGTACGAAGAATGTGCCAAGGAGCTGAGAAGTAAGGAGAGAGGACTTTCTGAGTATCGGGAATTGAGTTTCAACAGGATATTTTCCTGTATTTTTTTAATGTGTGGGAGAAACAATTAAACATCTGACTTTCCCATAACATCTAAGTCAACAATATCCTGTCTGTCTCTAAGCAAAGCTCCCAGAAAGGATGCAGTAGGGCTCTATATGAAACCAACTTTATGTAATCTTTGATTTCCCCTCTTACGAATATTGCCATGACTTTCTTCTCTTTGAGAGGGCTATGAGCTTAGTATCTGCCAAGGGAAACTTGAGTGATTTCGGAGATTTAGGGGAAAACATCTTTCTCCTAACTGTGTAGTCTGGCTTCTGATTCCCAGCATTTCAACTAACTACAATGTCAGAAAAAAAGTTAGTTTAGTGAGAAGTATGGGACAAGAAGTGGACAAGACAGAGGAGGGGGAGGACAGTCAGAGGCAGTGAGGAAAGGAAAGGAGGGAAGGAGAGGAAGGGGTGGGTCTCTCCGTGGCAGGCTTCTTGTGTCACAGAATAATTCGGAATGTCAGCATATTCTACCAAGAGCAACTTCCAGGGTGATAAATATTTTAAATAAGAAACAAGGGAGCTTCTGAGTAGGCCCCTAACCCACGCAGTCTGCTGGAGGCCAGCTAGAGTACTGAAAGGTAAAATCCATTCTGAGTGAGTTAGTGAGTCCTTATCTCAAAATTGAAGAAATAAAGAAGGATTAAGTATATAATCCAGCATGGAGTCAACCCCCAGGACTAAAGAAACAAAACAAACAAACAAAAAGAAATGCCAAACAAATCAAGGAGAAAAAACTGCCAATTTCCAGACTCTCTGCTGCTTTGCTACAGTTGATATTGTCACTGGGTGTCCCAAGTATATGGGATATTTATGTGATTTATGTAATGGGAGTTGCTTCTGAGACAGATTCATCTCTGTGTTTCCAATCAGTATCATCGAGGGCCTTTTATTTGCTTATTGATGAACTGTAAACATCTCTTCTGGCCTGTGTAGGACAAAAGTGAAAAATAAACTTTTCAATGTTGCCTACAGCTATGCCTTTTCAAATGGAATTCATAGGCCTGTTGAGAAGGAATTAAGACAGCGGCGACTGCGTGGACCAGCTTTTCCCTACAGAATATGAAGGGGAGAACTGGTATATACAAGGGCCTTCAGTAATGACATCATCGTTTTTTTCTCCTCAACTCTTTAACCCATTGAGCCAGTTCCAGTTTTGACTCTCCTAATGCCATGATGAAAGGAAAGTCTTTAGTACAATTTGAGTGTTCATGGTGCCCATAAACACATTTTTGCCTGAAGAAAGTTCCTGTACCCAACATACATATTCTAGGTTTGCTGAATAGTTTTTTTTTCCCCTTTTGGATGATGCTAAATACAGGAGTCAATGATGTAATGCTTTGATCTCTTCCTTTTTGTACCCTAACTGAAGCTGAAATATCAGAAAAATGAGATATATGAGATGAGAGACCGAGGAGATACCAATCTTTCCAAAGGCTTTAAAATGACCTATAAGCTAGTGACCTTACCTACAATGAAGGGCAGTTCCAGGGCTCATCACTTGAAAGAACACTGAATTCAAGCAACATTATGATGCTTTCCATTTGTTTAGCGAGAGTTTGTTAAGTGTCAGTACGTGAAACACATGGTATTATTTTATTAATGCCATAGAGTGATTGCAAGGCCTCCATGTGTCATGTACTTTCAAAAAAAAAAAAAAATCCCCGGAAATATTGCTGTAAACAATCTTCAATTTAGAAAAAAAAAATGCTATGATTACATTCGTAACATAGATTAGCAAATTGAATTTCAGGGATGTAGGTCATGTGCCTCAAGTCAATCCACCAAGGACCCAGCAGAAGGAAATAATCTAACTTCCTGCACAAGGGGGCCACAGTGAATCTACCGCACCAGTCACAGAATTGGTGCGCGTTCACCATCTTTGCCTCTGCACCTAAATCACATCTGAGTCAGGAGGGAATTTGTTCCATACTTCTTTCTTTCCCTTTTACTTTAGCCCTTTTCTTTCCATCTCTTCGCTGACTACTGAGTTCTTTTCCGTTCTCAAAATATTTTCTTCACAGTAGGGGAGGGAGTAGTGTCTATTTTCCTTAAGGAATGTGACAGAATGAGGACTAGGGTTCAAGCACCTTTATTTCCTTTTTATCTTAAATCAAAATAGCCCCACCCCCATAATGCTGAGGATGGACCTCAGGACTCCACGCAGGTCATGAAAGTTCCCTAACACTGGCTATCCACCAGCGCTGAAATACTCATTCTAAAGCTGCTTTATATTCAGTGAAAGCAGAAATGCTTGCACAAGTGTGGTATGAGAAACGATAGACACAGAAACTGCAAAATATTACATGTTAAGTAGATAGAAACATATAATGTAAAATCGGCAGTCCTGTGGCTAGGGAGTAAGCTAATTTCATAATTATCTTACAGAAAAATAAGAAGTGCTTTAACTTTGTTGAAGTGCTCTTATTTTAAGCAGAGTGGGGATTTGTTTTTTCCAGAACAACCAAAACACTCCAGTATTCCAAACGTTTGAGACAAATATCTCCCACAACTCATAAATCAAGGAGACTGTTTATATTCTCTGAAACATTCTGTAACAGTTTTCTCCTTGAGTGATAAGCTTCTACAAGAGTGTTAGATTTGCTCTACAAAAACAGAAATGCTCCTGTTTTGGTTAGACAGTCACCATCTTTGAAATAAAATGTGCCTTGCTGTTCTAGGAACAGTTTTTAAATGACTTCTTAGAAAATATGATAAATGGTTCTTCTTAAGATGTGGAAATGTGCTCTCTAAAAAGAGAAAGAGAAATGTAGGACGTAAAAAGCAGCGCTTTGGTTTCCTGACTTTAAAAAGTGAAAAGAGGCTGTCACAGTTTTAGGTTTGCCATTTGCTTTTTTATTTTGAATTAATGTATATTTGTGTTCTATAAACAGGATTCACTTATCAACTATATTTGTGTTCTTCTATGTAGCTCTTTTGAAGTTCAAAGAGCTAACATGATTTTTACATATCTGTATTTTGCAATGACTATCAAATTAAAATTGAAATAAAATCAGCACACATGCTCATGGGCACACATACACAATGCCATCACTTGGTAAACTGTGCTGTAAACCTTTACAATGTCTATGTTGGCTCAGTTGTAAATTTGTTGTAAAACAATGGTATACACAGAATGTCATATCACTTATTAAATATGCATAGATGTCTAATGAATTATGGGATATATCTCACTAGGAATTAGAGGCAAATAGCACAAATGTTCAGCATACATTTTTAACAAAGTAGTACTTGGTCATACCCTGAAGGAACGTTCCTGTTTTACATGCTTGATTTCAATTTCTTTTTAACAATATTCATTTACTTATTCAAAGTTTAAAAGCCTAGTAGATAAAGGACATGTGTAGCTGAAATCAGTTGCACATGTTTAAACATTTTGAAAATTTCTCTGATAATTGCCATCTGTATGTCCTAGTTAGATTTTCAATTACTGATTTAGGCCTTCTGGTATATGAAAAGAAATACTACATAAATTACAAGGTTGTTAATGGATTTGAACCAGTTAACAAATGATATTATTGGGAACAGAGATATCATCTGAAAAATGCTATAATACTTGGGATTCCAATGATCTTTTTTGATGCTCAAATTTCATTGACAATGAGAGTGAAGACAGCCACTGAGAATTCCAGAATGTTCCTGTCCATTTACTTCTTCATGGTCCTCAGGTTTTTAGCTATTTTACCTTCATGCATTTGTTCAGGTTTGTACTTGATCAAGTGAGTATAAAGTTTATTTACTTTTATACACCTTTTATCTTAAAATGTTTTAATTTAGTGATAAAGTTCTTACAATATTTTGATAAATTCTAAATCTACAGCCCTATTGTTCTTTATACTATGGATATAACATAACTATTTTTGCTTTAAGATACATTTCCCTCATTATCAATCTTCTTTGATTTGATTCTGCCTCAAGTGCTTTCTCTAGTTCATAAATAGGATTGCATTAGCATTTTACATAAGAAGATATCTGATGGCAATAATTAAAATTTTATAGGATCACTGGTTCTAATCCTCTTCTCTTCCATCTAGAAAGATACATAAACCCAGATAATAGTACCCTACACTGAGTATCACTCAATGGCCATACTTAATCATTAGTATGGTATCTCAATTTTTAGTTTGACAACAAAACTATAATGTCCAGTCCTTATTTTTTCTGTCAATTTCATTCATTTCTTCTTTGCTCATGACACACTAGCCCAATGGTTTCCTTCCAGACTTTTAAACATGACTTTAAAGTCATCACCATTCTTCTCTCAGTCTCTAGCACTGATCACCTCAGTACACTTGTACTTTACCCTCCCTGGTATCCACATGAGTTGATTCCAGGAGTCATGAACACCAAAACCTGCAGAAATTCATGCCCCTCTAGAAATGATATGGTATTTGCACATAAATTATACTCATTACTTATAATATGTATCAAAATATAAATGCATGGACTCAATTGATATATTGTTTAGGAAAGTTTGAGAAGAAAAAAAAATGCCCCTATTTACTTGATAGAGGCACAATTTTGATCCTTGGTTTGGTGAATCCACAGATACTGAAATTCTATGTGCTGAGGGCCAACTACAGCCACATCTTAGTTGAAAATTATGACGTTCAGAGAATCATGGTACCCAACTGTATTCTCTTTTTTTGCTTTATTATTTATCCTGGTTTTACCAAATAAACAAAGTGGATCAGTTGATCCACTGATCATATGGATCAGTTTATTGCTTTGTTTTATTTCTTAAAAGAAAATAATATCAGTAAAGGAAGTTATTTTTCCTAGAGTACAAGATAAATGCCAAACCGGGCGTGGTGACACATGCCTGTAATCCCAGAACTCAGGAGGCTGAGGCAGGAGGATTGTTGTGAGTTCGAGACCAGCCTGAGTTACAAAATAAGCTCAAGCCCTGGCCAAACTGCATAGAGACCCTGTCTGAAAAAGACAAAGATAAATAAATAAATGCCAATTAAATTATTTAACAAACATGGAAAGATCAGAATTAACCTAAACGAGCAACAATAAAAGTCTTAAACTGAATGGTGTGTTAAAATCATGTTCTAGAAATTATTTACCAACATAAACAATTACTTGGTGCTTAGTAAATTGCCATAATATAATATTTACAATGTTTGACTCAATTAACCATGTATTCTTCTATCAACACACAAAATCTTAAATTTCTGTGCTTGTTTCTGAACTGTAGTTTTAGGAGTGAATTTTTATGTTTTATTATTTCATTTAATTTTTATTATAAAATGTATTGGTAACAGTGAAGATATGCAGAATGATCATGTTTACTATAAGAGATTTGCACCTGTGCATTATATGCCTTGATTCTTCTTTTTTTCCATTCCCTTCTCCTTCCTTTACGCCCTCTTTTCCTCATCATTTACAAAAACTTTGCTTCCATTTTATTATTCTTTTCTCACTTTTTTCTTTTCCCTTCATTTCTTTTTTCCCTCATCCCTTGTTCTCTTTCCCATTTGAATAGGCTTTTTTTTTTTATTTCACCATGTCTAGTATGTATTTTGTCCCTTATATATACTTTCAATTTTTCACACCGGATCGACAGTGAGATATTTACATGTGAGTCCAATTGATTTCACTTAAGAATGTTGTTTTAATGTGCATCCATTTATCTAGAAAGTTTATGTTTCTTTAGGGTTGAATAGTATTACACTGTGTAAAAATGAACACATCTTCTTTAGGCATTCTTCGGTTAATGGGCATTGGGCTGTTTCCAAGATTTAGCTATTTTAAACTGTGCTGCTATAAAGCTAGATCACATGGAATCTGTAGTGCTAGTTTTTTGATGACTCTCCATTCTGATTTCCACAGTGGTTGCACTAGTTACACTCCCACCAACAGTGCAGAAGGCTCCCTTTCCTATAGCACTTGTTATTGGTTGAATTCTTTATAGTAGCCATTCTTTCTGAGGTGACATGGAAAGTTAGTTTTGTTTTAATTTGTATTTCTTGAATTATCAGTGATATTCAACATTTTTTTTCATTTAGTTATTTGCTGTTTATGCTTCTTATGACAACTGTGCATTCATCTCCGATGCCCATTTTTGCAGTGGGTCTTTAAACTTGGGGTTCTGAATTTTTCAGTTATTTACATATTCCATATGTCAGCCCTTTTTCTGAGGGACAACTGTCTAAAACTTTCTTCTCCATGTGTGGGTTTTCTCCTCATTCTGATGGTGCTTTCTTTTGTAGTATAAAAGCTTTTTAATAAAATGAGATTCCAGTAGTTTATTTTTGTAGTATTTCCTGTGTGATCCTAGTTTTGTTCAAAAAGTCTGCCTGCATCTACATCTTCAAGAGTTCTACCTATTCCCTTTACCAATATATTTAGAATTTCTGCTTTAATATTTGCATCTTTGATCCTTTTATTTTAGTTTGGTGCATAGTGAGAGACATAAGTGTAGCTTCTGTATTTGGCATGTGGAAAGCCAGTTTTTTCAGAATTATCTGTTAGGGAGGTTATCTCTTTTCCAGTGAATGTGTTTGGCCTACCCTTTCTCAAAGATGAGGTGACCGAGTGTGTTCAGAGTTGTTTCTGCAGCTTTTAATCTAGTTCATTAATCCTCCAGTCTGTTTTTTTTTTTGTCAGTACCATGCTGTTTTTATCAAAATGGCTTTGTAGTATAATTTCAAGTCAGAGATTATGATGCATCTTACCTTGCCTTTGCTACCCACAATTATTTTTGCTCTTCTAGATCTCCTCTGCCTCCAAACTAATTTCTCAGTAAGGAGTGTAAAGTTGTACTCAGCCTCCGGCAGCCTTGTCTTTTGTAGAATTGGTGAATACTATTCAAGATTGGTATTTGATGTTCAGTCAAATATGTTTATGAAGTCATTGTGCTAGGCAGCTTTAGTTTGCTTCTCTGGGTCCATTCTCCCAATTCTCTGCTTCAGAAGCACAACATATTGAAAAGACTACATCAACCATTGTCTAGCCCTCTTGGTTGGCATTTTGTGTGAACACAAAATTTCTGTAAAAACACAGTCACCAGAAGGTATGTATTGCTCATTCCCCCTCCTAGTTATGAATGATCCTTCTTGGAAGGTTATTGCTTTTCTAGAAAAAGCCAAAATTCATCATCTCTTGCTACCTGAATTCTCTCACCCAATAAATTTTAATGGGTATGTGCTCAGTTGTTACTCAGCTTTATTTATGGTTGTATCTTTATGATTCTCCTATATTAGTTGTTCATAAATGGGAAACATTCAAATTCTTATAGCCCATTTTCACTATTTTTTAGGAAGACTGAGTGAGAGTGTTCTGATGCTTCTATCTTCCCATTTCACACTTTTACTTTCCTCAGCTCACCTCACATTAGCTTCACTACCTCTTTTCTTCCTTTTAACTCCTGGGCTCTGTTATTTTCTCCATAGAAGATGATCTCCCACAAACCATCCAACCATTCTGATATGTGAATGAGCTTTGAAATAAAAAAGGAGAGAGATTTCTGGCCAAAAACAATCAGGATCTGGTGAATAAATACTCCCCTGCTTCTTTTCCAGTGACATTTCTGAGGTACACATTTTACTTAACTCTTGAAGTGTCTCAGAAGTATCAAATCCAGGTTTCCCAAGGCAGAGAACTAGCTTAATAACATGTCTTTGACCTGGCTTTGCTCCATCCTTGCCTCATTCTTTCAAGTCCCCCGATGCTATACCTTAGAGACTCCTGAAATAAACTACCTCTTGCTAACACCTTTCTCAGGTTTTGTTTCCTGGAGAGATCCCAGCTTTGCAGCCTTAGACTTACTGTGATTGATGCGATCATCTCTCTCTGTCTCTCTCTCTTGCTCACTCTCTCTCTGTTTCTCTCTTTCAAAATGTTTACTACATAAAATTATGCAGCACTGTCACTGAGGAGTACACCGGTTGCTGTCCATTTGCTATGTCATTCCTAACTTACTCCTCATTCTCCTTCTCTCCTCCATACAACTTAACCCCCTTCTACTCCTTCAACTTTACCATCTTTACAAGAATGGGAACAAAGGAGCCTCAGTGCACGCTGGGTAATCCATCAGTAAATTTTTTCCAGTGTGGTTCCCTGACAGGTCTCAAAGAGGTTCATAATAGTGTTTCCCCTGAGGACAACAACGTCATTAGTCAGAAGTAATAAAACCTTTTAGTGAAGGGGAAATTGGAAAAACCTTTATATTCTCTGTGCATTTTCAAGATTGAACAAATTTAAACTTTAGCTTCCAGACTTGTAGAATGAATTCCTCGCTTAATTTCCATGGCAAAGCCATAGGCAAACAGGTGCAGGGAAAGAATTCTAATCCCTCCCTGCATAACCTGGTCTATCAGAGTCTTGACCACTGGGTGTTTCACTAAGGCTGTGCAGACCAGGATTAAACGTCACTGTCTCACTGCAGTGAAGCTGGAGGCCTCCTCTATTGCAGTGTGATTTTAAAGTATGGAAATTCGAATTCTTTTCTTTCCTAAACAAACAACACAGCAAGGAAACCAGACTAAACATCACAGTGAGGACTTGACACACACAAGCTCTGTGAATGTGCTGAAGTATAAACTCTTAAAAACAGTAGCTAAAACATCAACCCAGCAAAAGTTTTTACATTGAGTAACAGTTTTGATTTTGATTTTTCTTTTTTTCATAAATTAGTTTCCATGGATTCTGAGCCCAGATAAAAACAGAAATAGATGTACAGGAACAGAAGAGGAAAGGATTTGGGGGCTGTTTCCAGGGAAGACCTGAAATAAGTTAAAGAAGCAAGAAAACCTAGACTCTTGAGATTTCCAGAGAGGCCTTCCAAAGTTCCTGAATTTGTCAAAGATTCCAAACGATAAGGCTACCTTGGCATGCTAATGTAAACTGCATATCATTTGAGGTTTGCACTCCTCTCTTTAAAAATGCATTTTGTAATACAAATTAGTGTAAATATTGAAGATTATGTTCTCCCTCCTTCTTAATTCTGATTTACATTTACAGGAAAGTCAAACAGAAAAACAGGAGCTGGGAAATACCCAAGAGGCATTGCTGTTCCAGGCCTCTGGGCTGAGTTTTGCAAATTCAAAGTCCTATGCGTCAACCTCACTGATACTCCACTCCTGGCACAGCACACAGGGTCCTGGATCTAGGCCTTATGACTCCCATATCTGACTTTCTAATGGGAATTGGCTTAAAAACACACTGAGGTTGTACCAGATATGAAAAACATCTGTGTTTAGCATCCCACAGGCCAGGAGGTAGCTAAAAGATTGTCTGTATTGTGTGGTCCTTGGCTGTATGTTAGCTTTGCAAGTTTGTTTCTGCTAGGCAAACAGTTAAACTGTATAATTTTCTTCACATTTGTTTATACATTTGAAGCCTTCTCTGACTACAAAATTCCCATAATATAGCCTGAAGCTGGGCATGCATTGATATAATCTCAACTACTTGAGCCACTGAGGCAAGAGGTTCAGTCGATCCCAGGAGTTCAAGATCAGCCCAGGCCACACCACTGGATACTGTTCTTAAATAAAACAGGACATATACAACATTTTGTTCTCAACTTCGTAATATATTACTTCCTTTTATTTTTCTCAAATAACTGACATTAGCAATATTATCTTTCTGTCCAAGTTTTTTTATACAAGAAGTACAAGGGCATTAAAAATACATGAAACACAGATTTGCAGTCGTATGTTTTCCTTTAGAATTCTTGTTACCTCTTGTTAAAATTCCACTGTAAATTTGCAGACCTCTTGTTTCCCTTTTCCAAATTTCCCATCTCATGTGGTCAACAACCTAGCAATTCCAGTTATAAATGCTATTAATACAATGGAAAATGATATTGATTAGAGCCCTCATTTTTCATCAGTTATAATTTTGTAAATGAAGAATATTTTTTTCGGGCAAAATGTGTGCTTTGTGACCCAAGGTTGTGGGAGTGAGAAAACAGAAATGTGTCCACAGAAATGAGTGAGTGTGCTCACCTGTTTAGTCATCATATGAAGAGAAAAGATTCATTTTTACCCTCTTTTCAAAGCATGAGTCTGGTTTTCATTATGTCTATCATGTCAAATATAATTTTTCTCTTTAATTAGGAAACATAATAGCAGACACAGATTTGATGCCACAATATTTTATGAAAGGAAGTTCAATAAGTGAAAGTAATGTAAGATGGGGGATTTTTATTGTTTGTTATTATTACTTTTTGCCTTTTAAATTATAACTGCAATTTATTGGAGGAGGAAGTTACAATCTTTCTTATAATTGGCATGCTTCAGTATTTTGCAGCTCTGTTATTCAGACTATAGTGATCCAAAAGAAAATTACGTATTGTCCCATATGTCATAATCTAGCTAAAAAGCTATTTTGGAGATCTGCTCAATTGTTTTTCACCACACAGTCTCTCTTTTTACATGAATGTTACAACAATTTCAGTTCAGCATCCACTCAAAGCCACAGCCCACTCCCAAACTTATTCTAGTAAAACTACCTCTCATTACTCACCCAAAGCATAAGCACAGCATATAAGTTATAGTGGTCCATTCCTGTGGCCAGAAAGATGTGTTGAGTGAAAGATGTTTGACCAAAGTCCACCAAATAGAGCCAGGGAGACACCATGCCTGGACCTTTCTTTGAACCATAGAGCAATAATCCAGTATCTTCTAAACACTCGCTTTTGTAACAATAATTTGGGCTTTGGCTTGGATTCAGACTGAACCTCAAAGACACGGATGCTGAGAGGTGGGACTCGGTAGAGTTGGGGTGATCCAGAAGAATTTGTCTACCTCTCCGGCTCCTTCCTCCTCAGCCTGCTTCCTAGCAGCCCTGAGGTACATTGCTCTCTTCCCTCCATGTCTTTCTGTTCTGCCTTGAATCCTGTGGAATATGGGCTGAAATCTCCACAAACATGAGCCCAAAGAACTCTCTCCTCATTTAACTTGTGGATGTTAGTCACAAGGAAAGTGACTAACACATGAATTTGACCATCTTAGGAAACACAGTAATAAATTTCAGGATAAAGGACATATTTTAAAAACATTTAGGCATGCAATCATCCCTTATTATTATGGGACAAACAACTCGAATGAAAGGTCAATGGTTTCGTTTACACATTTTAACTTCAGAATATGACCCTACATTTGGTTTTATCAAGTCAGAGATACAATTACATGGAATTAGAACAAACTCTAAGCAATTTATATAAGTAAATCCTAAAGATATGGTGGGAGGAAAATTGAAATTTTGCAAAGGAAATTTGAGTAGCTTCAATATTTTTAGAAATATCTCTAAAATAAGTACTTTAGAAATTGTATACATACATAGTTATGTATAATAATATGCACAAATAACACTCCCATCCTTGTGATTCTATTAGTAACATTTCTGTAACATTCTCACTGTAAGAAAATCTCCCAGTCCTCCAACTGAAATAAAAACTAAAATAAAATTAAATATTCTAGACAGGATTAAGTAAGACATGGTGACCTTCAAAGACCATGAAGTTTAATTGAATTTACTTGTGTAAATAACGTCGTTGAAAAAGTCCATGTACTTGTTTTGTAACATATGTCTTAGAAGTCACTCAGATATCTGTCATTTCATGACTGTTGGCAATAGGAACAAGCAAACTTCCCAGAGAGTTAGATTGGTAACTTCTCTTCATGGTGTGATTTTCTGAGTGACAAATAATCACTTCTTTCCAAACAAAACCTCCTTTGGACTCTATAGCTATCTAGAATTTAAACTATGGAAATGTGTATAGTAAATGAAACGACAAGATGTAAAGGTTGATATGCAGGCTATTAGAAAGATACTAATCAAGAAAATACATTTGGAATCACTTTATTCATTTGTATTTTAGTTACATTAGAAAAACTCAAAGAGGCAAAAAACTTATGGATATTAGGAAAGAGGTTTTTTGTTGTTGTTGTTTGTTTGTTTGTTTTTTGATTAAGGGAGAAAAGATCAAGGTTTAAATCTAAGTTTTGGAGCACTTTCTAAGCACGTCTGCATAGCTAATAATTTTCCCTAGGATTCTGCTCCTACAGTAGGTGGCATGAAAATTGGTGGGGGCAGAATTATGTAAATATATTTGAGTGTGAAAAAAAATGAAAATAAGTCTAGTACAGTTTAACATTTCGCTCTAGCTAGAAGTGCAATACTTCAAAACTTATTTGAAATAGTATGACCATAGCTGAAAAACAATCAATATTTCTAATTTTTAATCAGCTTTCTGAAATAAATTAAGAGGTGCCCTACCTTATTATTTGTCTTCTCAAAGGCTAAAATATATGTGTTGGCATTTAAACATTATTTTATTATTGAGGTAATTAAAACTCAAACTTGATTTAAAGCTTAATCATGACTACACACAACACCCACATCTGATTCAGGATTCTTAACTTCTAGTTTCATCTTAGCCTCAGCCCACAGCTCTGGAAGCACATAGAACCACAAGCTGAGAGAGTCCCCGGTCCCTAAAATGCCACCTAGAGAAAAGAATGACTGATCTAAAGTATTATGATGGGTTATTATTTGTGGGAGGAAAAAAAAATCTTATCTGTTATTTTGGACTGTGATAAGCACGTAAGAACAAGAACTGGTGGTTGAAATTTCCTTGATATTTCCTTCAAAGTCATGTTTCAACATCTAGCTCACACGGTAGTGCCAATAATATTTTCCATTATACTCACTTGCTATTTTATGTATGCTTCAATTTGCCATAAACTGATAAAAATACTACAAACATAGTTTCGTAACTGCTGAATGTATGCTGCACTTCTCAAAAGAGAAGCCTTTATCTCATACAATAGCATTTCCTCCTGTTATTTACTCACACTGAGCGAATGATTCAGAAGGAGACAGATGTTATGTGCTACCGTAGATTCAATGCACAAGGTTGGAGTAGCTTGTTCTTATTTATAGTGGTTCCTTTTTAGTAGTCATTATTAAGTTACAAAGTTTGTATTCAATTGCTGCTTTCATGTAATTTTATTTGCAGACTACCCAGATACAGAAAGAAAGTCTAGACACTTTAATTCCTTTTTCTTTCCTTAGAAATGCTTTGAGTATGAGAGTTACCTGGTATCATAAAACTCTTTGTTTATTTATCTTTTTCATAGGTGAAAAGCAGGAGACATTTAATTAATTTCCAATATAACTTTTAAGGTAGTAATCAGTGGATTTAGATTGCAATATATTTGTAGGTTCCTTCCTATCACTGGGGGATGGAATAAAAGGAGAAAATACCTGTCTAGATCTAGTTATTGCATTAATTTAATCAAATTTCATCCAATATAACTGTATACAAAATATATTCAAACTGACAAAATAACTCTGGGTCCTAATTCTGAATAAGAATCTCTCAGGAGGTTGTCCCTAAGAGTCTCATGAGCATAGCATATGCTGTAAAAACAATGTTTAGGATGGATGAGAGGGCACAAATTATGTTTTTTTGGAGATATGTACAGTATGTGGCCCCTCATACAGACAGCTGCTGAGACTCTGTTGGTGGAAGATTATTTTCATGGGAAAAAACTAAAACAAAAAAATTGAATTCGCTGTTTGGTCAAATTTTTGTTGTTTTTGATTTTATTTTTGTTTTTTAAAGTTTTATTTTCATTGTTTAGTAGGGGCAGAGAATAGTGCATTTTAAGACAGCAAACAGTGACTCCCTTATAGTTCATTTGGCTTTTTCTTGCAAAAATAAGGGCATCTTACCCACTGCTCTCTTAATTGAGATTTCTCCTGAATTACATTCAAAAGAAAAACTGCATTGTGAGGCAATTGCTGAAGTAACCTTCATAAATGTAATATTGACTATCTGACAAGAAACTTTTGGAATTGCTGGTTATTGCAGGGTGCCTGGCAGTGTCATATGAAGAAAAAGGCTGGTATTGTGATTGAGTCTATTCTGTGGTTAGCGTTGTCATTCTCTGAGTTTCAGTTGTGAGGTATCATCTAGAAACTCTTCAAGATGCTGGCTGGGGCGAAGTGATGTGTATGTGATTTATGGACACAGCACATGTCTTGTTCTGTTCATGGGAAATTTCATTCTTTGATTCCAATACAGCACTTACCTTACAAACTAGACTTTTCATGGTTATCTGTAGAAATCAGCTTATATATTGTTTTTCTTTTTTCTTTTTTTCTTTTGCAGAGAATAAAACAAAAGAGGACAGAACAAAGCAGATCAGAACAGAACAATGTAAGCGACATAGCACTTCACAACAAGACAATTGGATATTAATAGAAGCTACCATGTCTCTTTCTTTGAAATAGTTGAGCTTAGCTTCACACACAATAATATCAAGCATAACAAAATAGAATAAAACCACTCAAGAGAATGAAAGTATTACAAGGTATTCTGAACTAAATAACAGAAAGTGAACAATGGCTACTATAGTATCTCATTTTCCATAAAATATTTGTTTATACTATCATACATATTAAAATGCAATAAGACACAACATGATAGAACCAATGGTAATAGAAAAACAAAAGCATGGTAGGACTTCAAAGCAAGATGATATTAAATCAACAATGGCTGCTTCAACATCTTGTTTTCTTCAAAGTAACTGTTCATACCATCACACATAATAAGATTAAACAAAACAGAATAAAACCATTCCAACCAATGAATGAAAACATTATAAGACTTCAAAGCAATATAATGGTGAACCATGATTACCGTAAAATCTTCTGTACTCTTACCATTTCTTA